>JAPKLX010000032.1:1931809-1986120 GCA_026898415.1 Leonotis leonurus
CTTCAAAATATTTAAATCTTGTTTTTTCTTATCATCAAAACCCAACAGCAGTCCCATTCCATCTTTCTTCTGGGATTTGAAACTCAATAGCTGAGGATGGGCACCTGTTTATGAGGTATGAGGCAGTGCATACTGCTTCACCCCAAAATTTCCTATGCATTCCAGCTCCTATAAGCATGCATCTTACCCTCTCCAACAGAGTCCTGTTCATTCTTTCAGCCACCCCATTTTGTTGTGGAGTGGCTGGAACTGTCTTGTGTCTACTGATTCCTTTCTTGTCACAGAAGTTTTGAAATTCACTTGACAAGAACTCCAAACCATTGTCTGTCCTTAAACATTTGAGGCTTAAACCCTTCTCCACCTCAACTCTTTGACACCAATTTCTGAAGCTTGTGAAAGCATCACTTTTGTTTTTCAAGACATATACCCAGACTTTCTTGGAGAAATCATCTATAATGGAGATGAAGTAGCTACATCCTCCAATGCTTTGAACTTTGGATGGCCCCCAAAGATCTGAATGGGCATAATCTAAGGGTGCCTTAGATAAGTGTCTTCCTGTGTTGAATGGAAGTTTCTGGCTTTTTCCCAATATGCACTGCTCACAAGTTTGGAGCTTGATGGGAACTTGAATTCCTAGCCTTCCCAATTTCTGTAGTTTTGCAAGGCCCTTCTCACCCACATGCCCCATTCTTTTGTGCCAAAGTCTAGACATATCATTAGACACAAGATCTACATCTCCTAACACAGTTTCAGCAAGGAGATAATACAAACTATTCTTCCTTATGCCTTTCATGAACACACAGTTATCTTTCTTAACTAAAAGATATCCATTTTCAGACCCAAAATCAAAACCTCTAGATTCAAGCATGCCAAGGGATATTAAATTTCTTTTTAACTTGGGAATAAACCTGACCCCAGATAATATTCTGGTGACACCATCATGCATTTTGAATTTAATATTTCCTATACCCTTAACTTCACATACCTAGTCATTTCCAAGCAAGACTGATCTCATTTTCTCGAACTTGAGGTCTAGAAACCATTCCTTATAAGGGCACATGTGGAAGCTACAACCCGAATCCATGATCCAAGCCTTTTCGACCTCCTTTTCTGTTATGTTCATAACTTGGGCATCTTCAATCATTTCTGCTTCCCCCATGGTTTCAACGTACTTTCCCTTCTCTTCTTGCTTTTTCTTCCATGAATAACAGTCCCTTCTAAGATGCCCAGGTTTCTTACAAAAGTGACATTTTCTTGTTTCTTTTCCATCAAGGCCCTTCCCCTTAGACTGGTCTATTTTCTTTCCATCTCCAGACTGCTTCTTTCCCTTGTGCACCTTGAATTTCTTAACATTCAGGCCCTCTGCAGTAGATTGATCTACTTTCTTTCCTTCATTCATTTTCTGGAGTTCCTTCGCTCTCAAGGCTGATTGTACTTCTTCAAGAGTGATGGAGTGTTCCCTCCCAAAGAGCATCGCGTCTTTTAAGTGTTCGAAAGATTTCGGGAGTGCGTTGAGTAAGAGGATGGCTTTGTCTTCGTCGGCGATCTTCACGTCGATATTTTCCAGATCGTCCAGTGACTTGTTGAAGTCATCAAGTTGTTCATCAACGCTCTTGTCATCAAAGAAGCGGTACTTACAACTTTTGTTTCATATACAGGCGATTGGCTAAAGACTTGGTCATGTACAGAGCCTCCAATTTCGTCCAAACGCCCGCTGCGGTCGTCTCCTTCGCAACCTCCCGCAACACCTTGTCGCCAAGGCATAAGATTATTGCAGCATGAGCTTTCTCCATAATCTCTTCCCTTTTTATCTTCGAATCCACTTCTGCGAAAGCCTTATCACCCTTTAATGCCTCTGCCAACCCATGTTGAATCAAGAGAGCTTTCATCTTGATTCTCCATAAGCCAAAGTCGTTCTTGCCATTAAACTTCTCGGTATCAAATCTTGTCGAAGACATCGTGGACTCGATTCCCACAGACGGCGCCAACTGTTAGTGCAGCAACTTCTTTGAGTAACGTTAATGGCAAAAGATCTCTTTGCCATTAACGTTACTCAAAGAAGTTGCTGCACTAACATGCACTGTGCGTTGCAATGTGGGCTCTTGAATAGAGGTTCATCGATCGCGAGCCCATGCGTGCTAGGGAGCCCCGCGCAGGAGTCAGACCCATTTGTGAGCTTTAGCTTAGGAGCCTGCGTTGTGCGTCGCCTGACTCGGACTCCCACTCTTAAAAAAAATCATATTTTTTAATATTTTTTTTAAAATTTGTCTATAAATATCTCGTTCCATTATTTTTATTTTCAAAACTCTAATATATAATTTAATTAATGGTAATTTATTCATTTTAAATTATTTAATATTATTTAAATATTAATTTATATTATAATAAAAATTTAAAAATAAAAACATAAAAATTAGAAGGAGAGTCCCAAAATTGGAAGTTTCAACCATAATTGTTTTTACAAAACCCCAAAAGTAGATAGACCTACTAAAAAAAAGCTTCAAAAAACTACAAACTTATGGATAGACAGACCTACTAAAAAAGCTTCCAAAAATTACAAACTTAATGGATAGATAGACCTACTTAAAAAACTACAAACTTGTGGATATACCTACTAAAAAAGCTTAAAAAAACTACTACAAACTTGTGGATATACCTACTAAAAAAGCTTCAAAAAACTACAAACTTGTGGATAGACAGACCTACTTAAAAAACTACAAACCTGTGGATAGACATACCTACTAAAAAAACTTCAAATAACTACAAACTTGTAGATAGACAAACATACTAAAAAAACTTCAAAAAACTACAAATTTGTGAATAGACAGACCTACTAAAAAAGTTTCAAAAAATTACAAACTTGTGGATAGACAGACCTACCAAAAAAACTTCAAAAACTAAAAATTTATGGATAGACAAACCTAATAAAAAGGCTTCAAAAAATTACAAACTTGTAAATAGATAGACCTACTAAAAAAGTTTCAAAAATCCACAAACTTATGGATAGAACTACTTAAAAAAGCTTCAAAAAACTACAAAATATGAATGAAAGTTCCATTTTATTATTACGAGCGCATCGAAGATGTTCTAACTTCTTAGCCTCGCGACGTCATGCATGCTTCTGATGACTACGTATGTGATGACGTCAGAATCTTTCCGTCCCAGGATGCCACAGTACCCACCTTTCTAAGAAGAAAATAATTGTATTGAAATATTACTCCACCTTATAAAAACAGTGACAGAGCTGAGTAAACTTGTAGTATAAGCCTTAAGGCAAGTGGTCTAACGATAAAGAGAGTAGAACGAAAAATGGAAGGTCTGTACCAAATACTTGCGTTTTCTTTAGTGTTTGTGGCGTTGATATACGCATGGAAAATACTGAACTGGGCATACATTAGTCCCAAGAGTCTGGAGAAAGCCCTCATGAAGCAGGGGCTAGAGGGTAATTCCTACAAGTTGGTGTTCGGCGACTTGAAGGAAATGGCGCACTCGACCATGGAAGCTAGGAAAAACCCCATCAATATTGATGATGATATCATGAATAGACTTCTCCCCTTTATCATCAACACTATTCGCAAACATGGTATGTTGTTTTATTTCTAGTTATTATAAAGTTAGGTCTTGCAGCTATCTTGAACTAAGAAAACATATTGCAGCATGAAACTGATTTTCTTGTTTTCTTATTTGGGTTAATGATAATATACCAACAGGAAAGGATTCATTTATTTGGTTCGGACCTAGGCCATCGATTATCCTGACGGATCCTGAACTAGTGAAGGAGGTGATGACGAAGAATTATCTGTACTTGAAGCCGGAAGATATGAATCCGACGGCGAGGGTAGTTACAAAAGGACTTTTAATCTTAGAGAAAGATAAATGGGCTATGCATAGGAAAATCATCAACCTTGCTTTCCATATCAAGAAACTCAAGGTTTTCTACTGCAAAATCTTGTTTTATTTGCTCTTATAATTCGTATATTGAACAACAAGATCACAGAGATGTGTTAGGCCTTGATGAAATGCCTTATTTCAAGATTCTGATATACGATAACGTATTATGATAAGTTTGCTTAATCTAATCTAACTGTTGGTCGTGTGCAGCTCATGATTCCAGCCATTTATTTGAGTTGTGATGAAGTTATGAAGGAATGGGAAAAGGGTCTTTCAGCAGATGGATCCCTCGAGGTGGATGTGTGGCCTTACCTGAGAAAATTAACTGGTGATGCGATATCAAGAACTCTATTTGGTAGCAGCTACCAAGAAGGGAGGACAATTTTCCAACTTCAGAGAGAACAAGCTGAGCACTTCGTTCATTCGGGGGGCACTATATACATTCCGGGATGGAGGTAATAACATATATAGATCATAAAAACTCTTCCTCACCTCAGCTAATGAGGTTTTCGAGTCTTCGTGTTTTGTGGATATTGCAGATTCATGCCCACCAAAAGATACCGGAGAGTGAAAGCAAATGATAAGGTAATTCAGTCGATAATTGGAGGTATGATTAGTAAAAGGACTGAGGCTATGAAAGCAGGAGCAGCTAGTGATGAGGACTTACTAAGCATACTAATAGCCTCCAACTTGCAAGAAATCAAGGAAAGTGGTAGCAAGATTACTATGGATGAGATAGTAGAGGAATGCAAACTGTTCTATGTTGCCGGGCAGCAGACTATTTCCTCGTTGCTTGTTTGGACATTGGTTTTGCTGAGTAGATATCCCAAATGGCAGACACGAGCAAGGGAAGAGGTTATGCAAGTCTTTGGTAACCGAACACCGGATTATGATGGTCTAAATCAGCTCAAGATTGTAAGTAGTTTAACTCATGTCACTGAACTATTCAATCAACTGCAAATCTCAATGAGTACTTGGATGATCTTGATGACAGGTTACAATGATTTTCTATGAGGTTTTGAGGCTTTATCCACCACTAATGGGTATTGGCAGAAGAGCTAGTGAAGACACAAAGTTGGGGAAGCTGAGCTTACCAGCCGGAGTTCAGCTTTCAGTGCCAATCCTCATACTGCATCACGACCCCGAGATATGGGGAGACGATGCTATGGAGTTCAACCCGTGGAGATTCAGCGAAGGCGTGGCCAAGGCGCAAAAGGGCCCCGGTCCCGGTATATTCTTCCCGTTCGGATGGGGACCTCGGGTATGTGTAGGGCAAAACTTTGCAATGTTGGAGGCAAAAGTGGCACTGGCTGTGCTTCTAAGAGGCTTCTCGTTCGACCTTTCTCCATCGTACAGACATGCCCCACTCAGTTTGATTACTATTCAACCTCAGCATGGTGCTCACTTGCTGCTGCACAAGCTCTAGAATCTACATTTAATTTGGCTAATTATATATGGTATTAAACTTACTATAATAAGCATATATATATATATATAGTTGTTTTCATGGAGTGTATATTTGGCGCTTTGCCTTACTCAACTCAATGTTAATGCAGCTTGTATAACTAGCAATATAAATTATTTAGGATGTTAAGATGTACTTAAATTTATGAGGTCACTAGTGACTGAAAGCAAGCTGTTGTTAGCTTAATGTGTACTTGAAATGCGACTAGTCACTCGAAATTGTGGTTCTTCAACTTGAATATTTTTTATTTTAATTATATAAAGGATATTGACACATGAATTACCATGAGGTAATTTAATAAGTAGTAGTAGTAAATTACTATGTGAGACGGCGTGCATAGGGCCGAAAGCCTTTTTATCACAATCCATGCTGTCATGATCTGCCTACTGTCATAAATTTTAGTATGATGCTAGAAGGTTTATCGTTGATTATGGCAGGTCGAATGAAACTCGTGGCCCGAGCCTCAAAATACTAACGGACCATGCATCTTCGAATCGATTCTATGAAGGTATTTGGATGGTTGAGGTACTGGAGTTTGATGAATAGTAAGAACCGTATTGAATCATACCATTCATATACGATATTTAGTTTTATTAAATTGTACGTATGTATGAATCGTATGAATGACTATCATTCATACATTTCATATTCGTATCATTCGTACAATTAAATTTAAGTAGAAGGGTATTTGTGGTAATTTACGTTTAAAATTGCTAGAATTTAAATGTTTTTATGTTTGTCGCTATTATTTATCTTTTACGATCTTTTTTGACTATTTTATATAATTAATATATTTTTTTATAATATATTCTATGAAAATATTAGAAAATATATACAAAGCAAAAATAGCTCTATTAGAGGGGATAATATTTATACACAAATTATCTCTACCGATATTGATCTAAATAATTTAACAATCGATATTTATTTTTAATTAACTTTAAGGAATCATTTTTATTTAATCTTTTTATTATATGGATATATACACATGAATATTTATAATATTTTATGTACATATATATTCTTGTACGGTTGTTCTTGTGTGTTTAGAAAGTGTAACAATTATATAATGTAACATATTTAGAGTTATACACAACAATTTTTTATCATTATAAAATATTTCTTTGTATATATTTTGTATTGTGTCTTTTGATAAAATTTTGGTCACTAGATAACAATTGTATAGTGCAATTCTTGTTCGGATTTCATTTTCATTCAATCTATATTTCAAAAAGAACAATTTATTATATATTTAAAGACACCAAATAATATCATATGAAATCTATTTGAAACACTGTGTACCATTCAGATATTTAACAAGAGTATATACAATCCAAATATAATAAATATGATTGAAAAATATTACTCGTTATACATATTATAATGCATGCTACATAGTAAATAATGTCTAAATGTTTTCCTACACTATAGTCTAATCCCTTAATTTTTTAAAAAAAATCGGTCTATCATTTCACCTGAAAAAAATAATATGGGTGGTTAAATAATATTCCTTCCATCCCGCTAACAATAACTCATTTACTTTTTACACGACTACCAAAAATACTTAATAATTATGAATGTTAATTTTTTTGATTAAAAATAAAAGAAAATACATATAAAATATAATAATAAAATACATTTAAAATATCTATCTACTAATAGATAACTTAATGTGTGGGTAATAATGAAGCTCAATTTCATTATATAATAATGATATACAACCGAAAAATCATCAATTTGATTGAATTATCAAATATGTATCGAAATATACTCATTGACTATTTTTTATATTAATAAAAATGATACTTAGATATGAAACAATATACAATTAATATAGGATATATAAATAAAAAGAAGATTATACACTATTTTATTTTTATATATTATTTTAATAAAAAAAAATACGATTCATTCAATTTTTATTATATATATTCAAAATATATGTGCATTGTTTGAATAATAATATAATTAAAAGTATGTTATAATAATCATATGTAATAAATTATATATTATATTAAAAAAATATTTTCAAATAATGTGAGCTTTAGAAATTTTTATATAATTTATTTTTATTAGATTTGAAAAACATATAATCTAATATTGAAATCTAGACATTTTCATACCATTTATTAATTTTCATTAGATTTTAAAGATTGTACATAATCTATACAAATTATTATTAAATTAGTTATTAAAATATACATATCAAATTAATATATCACTATATATATTATATTTATTAATAATAATAGTACTTAAATATAGAAAAATATATAATGCAATCTATGATATATATAAAAATAAAAACATGAAAATAGAAAAAATTCAATGGCTACATGAAAATAGGAATATATAATATTATATATGATTAATATATATCTATATATTAAAAAAAGAAAAAATTAAAAAAAAGAAAAAATTCAATGGCTAAGATGATAGTTTGAACTGATGAATCTATACTATTATGTGAAAGTTTGTATTATAGTATAAATTACACAAAAACCAAGAAATACATGATATATATGTTAATATTTACTTGTAGAGCACATCCATATTATGTTAATCTTTACTTGTAGAGCACATCCATATTAAATGATATTAGTTACTTGCAGATATACCTATTAAAAAAGCTTCAAAAAAACTACAAACTTGTGGATAGACATATATACTAAAAAAAATTCAAAAAAACTACAAACTTGTGAATAGACAAACCTATTAAAAAATCTTCAAAAAACTACAAACTTGTAAATAAAAAGTTTCAAAAAACTACAAACTTATGGATAGAATTAAAAAGCTTCAAAAAAATTACAAGATATCAATGAAAGTTCCATTTTATTATTATGAGCGCATAGAAGATGTTCTAACAATCTTATACTAAAATTACAAGATATGAATGAAAGTTCCATTTTATTAATTAATTATGAGCGCATGCATCGAAGATGTTCTAACAATCTTAGCCTCACGACGCCATGCATGCTTCTGATGATTACGTATGTGATGACGTCAGATTAGCTTTAAAACAGTGAAATATTACTAAGAAGAAAATAATTGTATTGAAATATTACTCCTTACAAAAACAGTGAAAGATCTGTGTAAAGTTGTAGTATAAATAAGCCTTGAGGCAAGTGGTCTAACCATAAAGAGAGTAGAACGAAAAATGGAAGGTCTGTACCAAATACTTGCGTCTTCTTTAGCGTTTGTGGCGTTGGTATACGCATGGAAAATACTGAACTGGGCATACATTAGGCCCAAGAGTCTGGAGAAAGCCCTCATAAAGCAGGGGCTCAAGGGTAATTCCCACAAGTTGGTGTTCGGCGACTTTAAGGAAATGGCGCAGTCGAGCATGGAAGCTAGGAAAAACCCCATCAATATTGGTGATGATGTCACGAATAGAGCTTTCCCCTTTATCACCAACACTATTCGAAGATATGGTATGTTGTTTTATTTCTAGTTATATAATATTTTGAAAAAAAAAATATATCGCAATGATTCATTTATTAAAATGAATATTGATATATTTTTCATTTAAAGATTTGTTTTCTTATGAGTCAACATATATATAATAATATTATAAATTATATAGTAAGATATATAATTTATTTGAATTATTAATACATATATTAAAATAATGTTGATAATCAACTATTGAGTATTCGAGATTTGGATGGGTTAGACTTCAAAAATTGAGGTCCATCATTTTCGAAAATCCATCTAAAATATTTACGAGACAATCGAATATCGGACTTAAAATAGTCAATCCATCTATATACATTCACAGCATAAACATCAATTAAAATTTAGTGATTTTGTAAGTAGAATATTAAAAATCTTTCAAATTTGTGGGTTTTTTTATAATTAAAAATATTAAAAAATATAATATTAAATAATTAAAATTAAAATATTCTTTTCCAATATTTCAAATGATTAAAAATATTTAATATAAAAAAATTCTTAAATTGATTATTTTTATTAAATTAAAAAAAAAATATTGTGGACGAGTAAAATCAATGTTCAACAAGGCATGAAGGGCCGAATTGAGTCTTTTATTTATAGGTTCGAATTTTTTTTAGCAAATTTGTACGGGTTTCAATATCGTAGAAAGTCTTATCTGACAATTTTGACAATTCTAATCACGGCAAGACATATGTAATACATTAATAAATAACTTATTAAGTCAAATATTAAATAACGTAAAGATAAAAATATTTCAAAGTTTTAAATGCACATGAAATACAAGATCAAAAAATTAAAATAAATAACTATAATTACATGAAACATGATTAAAAAAATTAAAAATTATTATTTTATATCAATCAAATAAGTTATAATTATTTTATTACCAATGCATTGCACGAGACACACATATATACTAGTTTGCTTAAAGTACTGATTATAATTGCTAGAACATCATATGCAATAATCTGTATGGTATAATTTAAAATTTTATCATTGAAAATTAAATTTATTTGCTATATAAAAAAATCTTGTTTGCTTAACGAATTGAATTTGTTTGCTTCATCACTATATTTATTTATTTGATAAATTGTACCCCATTTGTCTCATTATTTATGACACATCTCATTATTATAATACACTTAATTGAATATACAACGTGTCATGATTAGTGGGACGGAGGGAGTATGTGTTTGCTTAATCACTAATTATATTTGCTTAATGGGTGGATAAAGCGCTACAAATAATAGTGGTTTGTGGTTTTTTAATTAGCCGATAATGATATTTGTGGTTTTTATTTTTCATTCTTTAATAGTTAACATAACCGATAAAAAAATCGAATGGTATGATTTTTTGTATCGCAAATAAATGATTAACCAACTCGTGTTAATCTGTACTTTGTACGTTTATTAATGAATATTTGGTCACATGCTAGAATTTATATAACACAGCTCAAAGTCCAAGTAAATTTAGGAATTATAAATTTAGGCCGAAAATTAAATATTGCCCAAAAGTATAAATCATTTTAAACATTATGTAAAGTTCATGCCACAAACCGAACACATTCCCAAAGTTTGGACCATAAAATATAATTTGCCCTTCTACTTATTATAAAGTTAGGCAAGCTATCTTGAACTAAGAAAACATATTGCAGCATGAAACTGATTTTCTTGTTTTCTTATTTGGGTTAATGATAATATACTAACAGGAAAGGAGTCATTTATTTGGTTCGGACCGAAGCCATCGATTATCCTGACGGATCCTGAACTAGTGAAGGAGGTGATGACGAAGAGTTATCTGTACTTGAAGCTGGAAGATATGAATCCGACTGCGAGGGTGATTGCAAAAGGAGTTTTGATCTTAGAGAAAGATAAATGGGCTATGCATAGGAAAATCGTCAACCTTGCTTTCCTTACCAAGAAACTCAAGGTTTTCTACTGCAAAATCTTGTTTTATTTGCGCTTATAATTCGTATATTGAACAAGAAGACCACAGAGATGTGTTAGGCCTTGATGAAATGCCTTATTTCAAGATTCTGATATACAATAACGTATTATGATAAGTTTGTTTGCTTAATCTAATCTAACTGTTGGTCGGGTGCAACTCATGATTCCAGCCATTTATTTGAGTTGTGATGAAGTTCTGAAGGAATGGGAAAAGGGTGTTTCAGCAGATGGATCTCTCGAGGTGGATGTGTGGCCTTACCTGAGAAAATTAACTGGTGATGCGATATCAAGAACTCTATTTGGTAGCAGCTACCAAGAAGGGAGGACAATTTTCCAACTTCAGAGAGAACAAGCTGAGCACTTCGTTCATTCGGGGGGCACTATATACATTCCGGGATGGAGGTAATAACATATATAGACCATAAAAACTCTTCCTCACCTCAGCTAATGAGGTTTTCGAGTCTTCGTGTTTTGTGGATATTGCAGATTCATGCCCACCAAAAGATACCGAAGAGTGAAAGCAAATGATAAGGTAATTCAGTCGATAATTCGAGGTATGATTTGTTGGAAGATGAAGTGCTAAAAACAAAAGTAAATGTTGTACGAAGAGAAGAGGAAGTCACTGATTTAGATAAACTTTATATTGCAAAATGACTTGTTCTTCCATCTCCACATTACAAGACTATTTATATTAGTCTATGGAGAATTCTAGAGATCAAAATATTTAATACAAACTAGTCCAGATACATGATTCATTAACTAGGTACATGAATATCTAAAGTCATGTATTATTACGTACTTATTATTCATTAATCAAGTTTAGTTTTCAACACTCCCTCCTAATTAAACTTGATTCTTCCGTACTCCAAGCATGAACCGCAACCTATGAAAATCATCAAACTTGAGTGGCTTTGTAAAAATATCCGCAACTTGATCCATAGACTTCACATACTCCAGCTTAATTTGCTTCTTTGCGACACATTCTCGAATGAAGTGATATCTTGTATCGATATGTTTGCTCCTTTCATGAAAGACGGGATTCTTTGCCAAGCTTTGAGCTGATTTGTTGTCAATCATGACTTTTGTTGCACCTTCTTGCTCCAAATGAAGCTCTTTTAACAATCTTCTCAACCAAATAGCATGACAAGCTCAAGAAGTTGCAGCCACATATTCCGACTCACAACTCGATAGTGTCACGATGGCTTGTTTTTTCGAACTCCATGCTATAGTGTGATCTCCCATGAAGAATAGAAAACCAGATGTGCTCTTCCGATCATCAAGATCACCCGCAAAGTCACTATCGCAATATCCCGTTAACACATAGTTGCTAGAGGAATAGTAGAAAACACCATAATCAAGAGTGCCTTTGATATAACGAAGTTTTGATATAACGAAGTATCCTCTTCGCAGCTAACATGTGTGACGAGGCTGGATTCTCCATAAAGCGGCTTACAACTCCAACTGCATATAAAATATCAGGCCTAGTACAAGTTAAATATCTCAAGCTTCCAATAAGACTTCGAAATGCAATTGGTTCAATCTTATCTTCTTCTTTCCTCAATTGTGTTCCGAATTGCATAGGGGTGTTCACCGGCTTGGAATTGAACATGTTAAACTTCTTCAAGACTTCTCTTGCATATCTCTCTTGAGATATAAAAATGCCCTCTTTCATTTGTTTCACTTGAATGCCCAAGTAATAAGACATAAGTCCCATGTCGCTCATCTCGAACTCGTGAGCCATAGCCAACTTGAAGTCCTTGAACATCTTTGGATGATTTCCTGTGAAAATGAGATCATCCACATAAACACAAACATATAACAGATCCTCACATTCCCTCTTCACATAGAGTGCATATTCATGGACACATTTAAAAACCCATTTTCTTGTAGATACTTGTCAAGTCTGTCGTTCCATGCTCTCGGTGCTTGCTTAAGCCCGTACAAAGCTTTCTTCAACTTCAAGACTTTCTCTTCATGACCTTTGATTTCATAGCCAGGGGGTTGATCAATATAGACATCTTTGAAAAGAGAGCCGTTGAGAAAAGCGGACTTGACATCTAATTGATGAACTTCCCAATGATTTTGAGCAGCCAGTGAAATCAAGAGCCGTATTGTCTCCAAGCGTGCTACCGGGGCTAACACCTCGTCATAATCAACTCCTTCTTGTTGCTTGTAGCCTTTAGCAACAAGTCGCGCTTTATACCTTTCTACCTCTCCGTTAGAATTTTTCTTTGTTTTGAACACCCATTTGACTCCAATGGTATTTTGATCTTTGGGGCGAGATGTCAACTCCCAAGTATCATTTTTCACAATAGCACAAATCTCCTCGTCCATGGCTTGCCTCCATCTTTCATCCTCATTTTCTTCATCAAAGCTTGAAGGTTCTACATCTGCAAATAAACAAAACAAACTATACTCTCCAATATCATGAGTCTCATTATAGATATCACTCAAACTTCGATATTTTGGAGCCTTTTCGAGTGAAGATGGACCAGGTGTGTCCGGAGATGCAGGAGAATGTGGAGAAATTGGAGAAGTGGGTTCCTCCAGCCCTTCTTCTTCTTCGTCGTCAAAGTAAGGAAGAAAGTCATAAGATCCCTTTTCTTCCTTCGAACTCCAATCCCATGAAGCACTTTCATTAAATTCCACATCTCTACTTACCACAAGTTTGCCATCTTGTGGATTGTACAACTTTTACCCTTTGGTGTTTTCATCATAGCCGATGAAAAAGAGCTTTTTACTTCGATCGTCGAGCTTAGATCTTTCTTGCTTATTAACATGAGAATAAGCAAGTGATCCAAACTCTCGAAGATGTGACACATTTGGTTTCTTTCCGCTCCATGCTTCTTGTGGCGTCATATTTTTCAAACTCTTGGTTGGGCTTCGGTTTGATAAATACACCGCACAAGCCACAGCTTATGCCCAAAACTCCTTGGGCATGTCTTTGGCTTTCAACATGCTTCTCGCCATGTTGAGAATAGTTCTATTTTTCCTCTCGGCGACTCCGTTTTGTTGGGGTGATCTTGAAGCTGTCAAAAGACGACGAATCCCATGCATCTCACAACATCTATTAAATTAATTCGAAATGAACTCACCACCCCTATCAGTTCGCAATGCTTGAATCTCATATCCACTTTGCTTTTCAGTAAGAATTTTAAATTTCTTGAATGCATCGAAGGCTTCAGACTTTGTTTCAAAAAAGAAATCCAAGTCTTTCTACTAAAATCATCAGTAAAGAGAACAAAATAGGAACTTTTACCGAATGATTGAGGATTGATCGGTCCGCAAACATCGGCATGAACAAGTTGGAGCGGCTTTGTTGCTCTTGAAGTAGATTGCTTTGGAAAACTTTTCCTTGGATGCTTACCGAGTAAGCATGCTTCACATAATTGATTAGGATGATCAATTTTTGGAACTCCCGTCACCATCTTGTGATTTTCCAAAGCTTTTAGTCCACCAAAATTCAAGTGGCCGTATCTCATGTGCCACATCCATGATAGATCATCGCTGCAAGTCTTCAAACACATGGGAGAACAATCTTTTAAATCCAATAAGAACATTCGGTTTTTTGTCATTGTGACTTTTGCAACAAGTTCGTCATCTTGATCACGAATCCACAACATGCACCCTTCCATGTAGATCTTATAACTTCGTTCCAAAAGTTGACCAATACTCAAGATGTTGCTTGTCAACTTTGGAACATAATAGACATCACGCAAAATTTTGTGACCACCATTTTTTGTCTCAAGAAGAATCGTTCCTTTGCCTTCGATGGAGATCTTTGTATTATCACCAAAGCTTACGAGGCCTTTCTTGCTCGTATCAAGCTTCACAAATTTACTTCTATCACCCGTCATGTGATTACTTGCTCCATTGTCGAGATACCATTTATTTTCTTTCTCCACCGAATCCTCTTTTAGTGCTAGAAGCAAGGATAGTTCAATATCATCATCCTTGTCCTGCACTAAATTCGCCTCTTCATCTTCCACATTAGAGTAGCACTCAGAAGCATAGTGCCCGTACTTGTGACATGCATAGCATTCAATATGTGACTTATCCTTTTTACCGTTGAAATTTGAGTTTTTGCCTCTCCCTCTTCCACGGCCCCTCGTACCGTTTTGATTTCTTGAAGATTGTTCTTCTCTCCATTGGTTATGGCCACGCCCCTGGTTGTGATCTCTTCCTTGACCACGACCTTGTCCTTGGCCTCGACCACGACCGCGTCCGCAACCTCTATTTGAAGCACCTCCTCTTGATGATGTTTTTGCTTGTAAGAGATTTTCAGATTTGTCTTTCTCTTGCTTGTCGTGATTCATCATTTCTTCATGTGCATGCAATGATCCATTGAGTTCATCAACGGTCATTGTCTCAAGATCTTTGGACTCCAAAATTGCAACCACCACATGATTGAATTTTGAAGAAAGGGAGCGTAGTATCTTCTCCACTACGCGAGTGTCTGGCAACGATTCTCCGAACCTCTTCATTTGATTTGCAATAGCCAAGATTCTTGTAAAATAATCGGAGATAGACTCGTTCTCCTTCATCGAGATCGATTCAAACTCACCCCTAAGAGTTTGAAGCCGAACCTTCTTCACCTTGTCGACTCCTACAATGGAGTTGCGAAGCCTCTCCCACGCTCTTTTCAACGTTGTCTCGTTGGCTATTTTCTCGAACATGTCTTCATCTAATCCTTGATGAATGATCGAAAGGGCAAGTTGATCTCGCTTTCTTTCCTTCTCGAGATTATCCTTTTGGTTTTGAGGAAGAGCTGCCACATTTTGAGGCTCTTCAAAACCACCATCAACAATGTCCCACAATCCTTGGGATCCAAGTATTGCCTTCATTCTAAGCGACCAATTTTCATAGTTGAGTTTGGTGAGTTGAGGATATTGGAAAGAAAGGGATTTTGATGTTATTGGCTCTGATACCACTTTGTTGGAAGATGAAGTGCTAAAAACAAAAGTAAATGTTGTACGAAGAGAAGAGGAAGTCACTGATTTAGATAAACTTTATATTGCAAAATGACTTGTTCTTCCATCTCCACATTACAAGACTATTTATATTAGTCTATGGAGAATTCTAGAGATCAAAATATTTAATACAAACTAGTCCAGATACATGATTCATTAACTAGGTACATGAATATCTAAAGTCATGTATTATTACGTACTTATTATTCATTAATCAAGTTTAGTTTTCAACATGATTAGTAAAAGGAGTGAGGCTATGAAAGCAGGAGCAGCTAGTGATGAGGACTTACTAAGCATACTAATAGCCTCCAACTTGCAAGAAATCAAGGAAAGTGGTAGCAAGATTACTATGGATGAGATAGTAGAGGAATGCAAACTGTTCTATGTTGCCGGGCAGCAGACTATTTCCTCGTTGCTTGTTTGGACATTGGTTTTGCTGAGTAGATATCCCAAATGGCAGACACGAGCAAGGGAAGAGGTTATGCAAGTCTTTGGTAACCAAACAGTACCGGATTATGATGATCTCAATAATCTCAAGATTGTAAGTAGTTTAATTCATGTGACTGTACTATTCAATCAACTGCAAATCTCAATGAGCACTTTGAGGATCTTGATGACAGGTTACAATGATTTTCTATGAGGTTTTGAGGCTTTATCCACCAATAATGGTTCTTGGCAGAAGAGCTAGTGAAGACACAAAGTTGGGGAAGCTGAGGTTACCAGCCGGAGTTCAGCTTGCACTACCAATCCCCATACTGCATGGAGATTTCGCCAAGGCATGGCCAAGGCGCAAAAGGGCTCCGGCATATTCTTCCCGTTCGGATGGGGACCTCGGGTATGTGTAGGGCAAAAGTTTGCAATGTTGGAGGCAAAAGTGGCACTGTCTATGCTTCTAAGAGCCTTCTCTTTCGACCTTTCTCCGTCGTACAGACATGCCCCAATCAGTTTTATTACTACTCAACCTCAGCATGGTACTCACTTGCTGCTGCACAAGCTCTAGAATCTACATGTAATTTGGCTAATTATATATGGTATGCAACTTACTATAATAAGCATATATATCCTAACAAACCACATTTTTAAAAGCTATATATATATTTAATATTATGGATTTTGAATTCGTAATTTGAAAGTATATCTTTTAGTTAGAGTTAGTTATATTTTTAAAAAATATAAATATATTTTGTATTATTTTATTACGATCAAACTATAATCCTAAATACATACTTTTCCTATATATATATATACTCACCCTTTTATTATAATATATTATATATATTACGTATCATTTAAATATTAATTGTTACGTATTCCTCACTGTAAATATAATTATCCTTTTATTATAATATATTTTTCAGGCTAAGTCAGATAGTGGTGGTACACTGTTTTTATTGTATTTGTATTTTATTTTTTTTGTTAATAGATATTCATGATGGTTTGGTTTTAAGGTAAACTTCTCATTATTTATTATTTTAAAACTCAAATGATATTTTTATAGATTTTCGCGTTATAGTTATTTTAAAATATTTTGTTCATTTTAAATAGTACTTTTATGATTAAAAAAATAGTATTTTAATTGAAGAAAATTTTGGAACGCTACATATATACTTCCTCCATTCTTCTTTAATTGAGACATTTAATTATTATAATAGAGTTATTTGGATATAAAATCTTAAACCTATATTTGGCGCTTATTGTTGTATTTCCTTACTATAATAAGCATATGCTGTCATGATACACCTACTGTCATAGAGCATTTAAATAATAAAATAATGATATCCATATAAATTATGCCACGTGTTTGTTTATCAAGTTTTGATGATGCGAATTTGAAAAAGTCCACTCACGCAATGCAATGCAATGCAACGCAATGCAAGTAATAACAACACATTAACCTCTCTCTCTCTCTATCTCTATCTCTATCTCTATCTCTTTCGCTCTCATCATCTCCAGATTAACGCCATTTCCTCAAGTTTCATTTAACACTGCAGATATTACATATGGCTGACTTTTCTTCTACTTCTTCCTTTCTTAATTTCCCTCCATTTTTTTCATGATTACTGATAAGCGGCACAAAATGGCAGAATGTCTCTTCCAAGAAATCATAACTAACATCCTCTACAGATTGCCGGTGAAAGCCCTCCTCCGCTGCACCGCCGTCTGCAAATCCTGGTACACTCTCATCACCAACCCTCAATTCATCTCGTCCCACTTCAAATTTTCCGCCTCTTGCAACAGCGTGCCTCCTTCACTTCTCCTGAGGCGTTGCCTCAAAACTTCCGAGCGCTACGAATTGTATTCCGACACCGAATCATTCACCCGTATTGCAACATACGAATTCCCCTTTAGGAGCATGAATTCCTTTTTCACAATTGTCGGTAGCTGTAACGGATTGCTGTGCCTCTCCGATGATAGAGTTTACCACATGAACACCATTATTCTGTGGAATCCGAGTGTTAAAAAATCAGTTGTTCTCCCAAAACCCAACATGGTTTACAGTTCCTACGGTTCTTTTACGCAGTGTCTCGGCTTCGGGTTCGATCCCGTTCGCGATGATTACAAGATTGTTAGGATAACGATGTTGATCTTGCTAGGTTTCCCCAAATCGAGGTGTACAAATTGGGTACTGGTGTGTGGCGGGATATGAGTCACTTGGAGCTCGATTCTGTTATATATAATTGTTCTCGACAAGTCTATGTCAACGGGGCTTCGCATTGGATTGCAACGTGCATGGATTCGTATGATTTGATTGTATTGTTTGATATGGGTGATGAGGTTTTCAGAACAATGTTGCTACCTGTTCGTCTTGAGAGCAATGATCTCTTGAGAAGTCGTGATTTGGCCTTATATAGGGATTGTCTTGCACTTATCTTGTGGAATGTGGCTGGGGCAGAGCCATGCTTTTGTGTTTATGTGATGCAGGACTACGGGGTTGAGAAATCTTGGACGAAGAAACTCTGCTTCGACCCCAGCAGTATTGGCAATGAATTTGTGAGGCCATTGTGGATCAGAAAACACGGTGAAGTTATGGCTGTTTGGAACGATGGCCGTTTAAATTCTTATGATGAGGAAGGACAAGTGAAGGATCTTGGTATTCGCGGGTATAGATCGGATTCGTTTCAGCACTCTCTTCATGTGGATAGTTTTGTGTGCAGTTTGGTTCTTTTGGAGCAGGGCCCTTATTCCTCTGATGTTGCTACCGGCAACAATTTACAAACTTTGCAGACTGGTGATGGGGATAATGTGGGAAGCTCTGGAAGCGAGTATGAACATAGGTCTGAATGTATACCCAAGCATAATGCTGGGATTAGAGCGTAATGCAATGTAGAGATAAATTATGAAGCTTCAAGTGGTATGAGGACATATGCATATTGCCTCCGTGGTTATTGGTATGCATTTTGAGTCCTAAGAACATGAAATAAATTTGATGTAGTTGTATGCCAGTAATCTTGCTAGTTATTTTCTGTCTAGTTTCATTTGCTGCTGCTGCTATATAGTTTCATTTGTTGCTGCTGCAAAGGATTATTATACCAAATTGAATGACAAACTTTTAGTTTGGAAGCTTTGTTAAGTATATATCCATTTTGATTTCACATGTTATCTACTTCTTGATGTCATCAACGAATCTAAACAATGGACACTAATTTTCTTGAGGCCAGTGCTCTGCAACAGATTTAATAACTACAAGTCTATAATTGATTTGAATAATACAGTATCATTATCTTAAAATAATACAAGGCTCTGTTGTAGAACAGAGATAGAACATAGACATGCAACACACTACGTCACAATTGAATATACAAACATCAGAATCCAACTTTATTCATCTTCCTCAACCCGAGCCTCCCTCTCCACCATCACATGTACTTCCTCTTCTTCATACAAACTCAGGGCTTTCATCACCTGAACTTCCTCTCCTCCCACATTCAAGGCTTCTTTCAATCTCATGAGGCACGGCACATGAGAAACCACCTGCAGATCATCCACCCCATCGTTCCTCAGATCGTCCTCAAGCCGTGAATCCTCCAACACACAGACGTGCCTCTCCTCCTTTGTGATGGGATCATATATGACAAACTTCCCCCTCCAATCGTGCATCAAGATTTCCCCTCCGCTCAAGTACTTGATGGCCTTGTACTGCCCTCTAGGCCACAAAACCCCTATGTGCTCCAAGTAAGTTGTCTTGGTCTCGATATCATAGAGTTTCTTCCATTGCAACCCGCCGCCACCACTGCCACCATTCTTCAACACGAAGAGCTCGACATGGCCATCACCGGGACAAACCAGAGACGCGCAAAGAGCATCATCCAATACTCCTAAACTCATACTCTTCGAAGCAATGCTGTTTGTTTCAAGCATGGAGAGGCTCATTTTGGGCAGTGCCACAACTTGAAACATAGCCCTATTGAAATCGAAACAACATATGACCGAATCCTTATCGTAGCTCCAGTACACACCCCCATTGACGTAAACCAGCTGCGAAATCGTGCGACACAGAACCAGCTGAGAAGTCCCGCCGCCGACGCGCTTCCAAGAGCCGTCGCCGCCGCCCACCCCGCGGACCTCCGGCCACCAGAGCGGATCTTCTTCATCGTCATCCGCCCGCGCTGCCATTCTCAGAAGCAAAAATTTCTTCGTAGTCCGATTGTACCCCATCCCCACGAAGGCGTAAATCTCGTCCTCGTCCATAGGCGAGGAAGAGAGGGAAATATACTCACCGGTTATCGGATTGCTGATGATGATGCAGTCGCCAAGATTATGGTCAAACGCCGTCCAGCACAGCAAACCCTCGCACGAGGTGGCGTTGGTGTTGAGGCCGAGGAAGACGTCCTTCACCTTGGACGGCTCCGCAGCCGCGCGGGTGCGGATATCGAATCGCGAGATCAATCTTGAATTGCAGCTGCCGGAATCAAGATCGGAGACGCTCCGCCCCTCGACCAGATGCATGATTCTGCAGGATCTGCATACAGATTTCCCGCCGGAGACGAGGAGGGGACAAACCGTAGTCCTAGAGAAATGGATTCTTGCAAAAATTGGCCTATCTACCATGCGATGCCAGGGTTTACTTACGCTCTTCCAGCGGAGAACCGACTTCGCCGGAACCCACGACAAGATTTCTTCGAGGATGTCGTCCTTGAGCTTCGCCGCTGTTTCGGGCGGCTCTTCCTCGTCGACTGCAGCGCCCAGTATTATTGGGAACTGAAAAGTAATCGGATTCATCGATCCTTTATGTGTTCTAAACAGATGATTTGAGTGTGGTTGCGAAAAATGGTGAGTGATGAAATGGTAGCCCTAATTTCATATGTTCTTATTCAACTCTATTTGCGTTTTTTATTTTTATTTTTTACTTTTTCTCTCTCTTTTAAACAGTGGATTTTTAACAGTAAAGGCTACTTTTACTTTTTGACTTTTTCTAGTGTTTTTAGCAGTTTGATTTTTTTTTTCGCAATCACTTTTTCCTTTTCTGATATGTGACCTTTTTCTTCTCTTTTGTGTCTGGCAGTCTGGCTTTTCTACTTCTTTTTTCTTTTAATCTTTTAATAATCTCATTATTCAATCATTCGTAATACTCAATCAAAATTATGTGTTTTGCTCAAAACGATTCATTATTAATGAATAATGAGACTAAATGAAAACAAAAATATGCATCAAAATATGGACTTTTCACACCCTTCAAAGTTCAAATCAAGTTTATGCAAATAACTCAAACAAAATCACAGTATTTGGTTTGGCAAATCAAAGCTGGAAGAATATACTTCCACTAATTACTATTTACTACTATAGTAATGTTTTTAAAGATGGTAAAATTTGAGGAGACAAAGATTCAACTTCCCTAAGAAAAGAACATAATATCCCAAAAGAAAAGTTCAACAATACATATTATCCTATCTGAACTTTTAATCTCTAAGGGCAATAACTTTTTAATAAAAATTTAGATTCGACAAATTTATCATAATATTACATGGAAATATTTTAGAATAATCTGATTCCATAAAGAAAATTATGATATATTTAATATGATAATATTTTATTATTATATATTTATTTACATAAAAAATATCATATTAAAAATCAAAATTTTATTTTCTCAAATCAGATTGTATTACATCAATATAATTCTTAAAATATTTTGTGTTCTACTATTAAAATATTTATATTATAAAATTTTCACCGTTAAAATAAACATACACCCCATGTAATGTAGAACACAGTGATGTATCCAGTATGGACATTGGGAAAACAATTATATACAAAAAAATATATATATTATTTTACTACTATTATACAAATTTAATTCATCCTAAATTAACTCAATTCTTTAAAGTAAATATTCAGCTTATCAACATAGTTAACAAGTTTATCTCATATATCTTTATTCTTTTTCCCTTATGCAACAACATTTATTTTCAACTTTTTTGTCTTATTGGCGCGACCTTCACTGTTCTATTCAGATGCCCGGTGCTTCTCTTCTTCCATTTCCCTATTTTGTTTAGTTCAAATTCCTAAATTTACGTTTTCTTCTTCTACCTTTGATCTCTCCATCGTCCGACATTAATCTATAAAGTTGCATCTAGTGTCGCCACGTCGTTCGTCGTCTCTCTCTATCTCGGCCCTCGTTTCTCCCTTTTAGTTAGCCGTTTAAAAACCTTCGTTGTTGCTGCTTATTTGCAAATTGAAGTCAATGTTGTTAGCCTCATCAATGCCACTTCTAGCAGTGGTTCATCCATCGTTATACGCAACGCTATTCAAAGCAAGCGTCTCGACAAAAATTTTAACAATCATCAGCTATCTCTTTTACTTTATATTTCTTAATTTAGTTCTTTATTTCAAATTTAGTCATCACTAAATACATAATTTAGAAGATGATTTGTTATTTGTATATAATTATTTTATGCACCTCCTAATTTTAAATCCTAAGTCCGCCTTTGATGCAGAGACATGATGCCTTAAGTTAAAGTAGTCTTGTTTTTCCTATCGCATCTTAAAAAAATACTTCTTTTACGGATAAAAAATATATTTTTATTATTTGTGCGATTGTTCATAAATAGTACTCCATATTTTTTCTTTTTCGGACAATTTTATAAAATATTTAATATTTTAAATTTCACTGAATATATTTTTTTCTATAAATACATTTTTCAAATTCTTTTTAAAACTGACAAACGGATAAACTAATATATTAGTAAAAGTGGTTGCCGCCACCATATTCTCCAAGGATTCTTGACAATTTCTCTTTTTTTTCCTCCCTTTCTTTCCCTTTTTTAATAATTGTTTTTTCAATCATGACCTTTAATTCTTAATACATTAAAAACACGTACTTCCTTCAATATTTTTACTAAAAGCTTTCAAAATTCTATTAGTTGAGCACTGATTTGTGAAATTTAATATTTAGGATGGACATTTTGGCATATTAGTCAACATTCAATATTTTCTAATTATTCAATATGTCTCATTGAAACTAGTTTGGTTTGATTAAAAATATTCACAAATTTGATCACATCAAGCAAGTAACAGCAAAAATGAGAGAGTAATAAATTCAGGCATCCAATTTAACTACAAGTACTCATGTGAAATTTATAGTTGTTATTACAAGAAAGTAAATAAAGTAAATAATTTCACATGAGTACTTGTAATTTGAGTTTTTATTACATGACAAAACCATCCCTAGGTGTTAGATCTACATGCCAATATTATCGTATGTTCGAGTTTGTCCAATCTTTAATTTTATTTCTCGAATCAAGAGCTCAAGAAATATCGTCTTATCAATTTTTTTGGGAGAGTTTTTAGTACGAGAAAGTAAATAAAGGTTGTGGAGTGGACGTATTTATAATATTTTATAAGTTAAAAGTTGAGTTTAGGAATATGGTAAAAGATGGTGAATTAAATTACATTTATCCATTTTTCTTTCCATATTGAACCAAGCCCAAGGGACCTATAAGCAGCGGCGTAGCCAGGGGGAGGGGCAGGGTGGGCACTGCTCATAAAAATAAAAATAAGTTCGATTAAAGTTGAGGTGTTCAAAAGATAGTTCATATTGAATCATAATAAAGTGAAATTGACGGTTTTAGAAATCGTAATTATTTTGAAGGTTCGATTTCGAACCGTAACCATGTAGGAAACAGTTAGGTTTCGAACCTGCCTCTTCTCTTCTACCTCTATTATATGTGCAGTGTTGTATTTTTGCTTGAAGTGACTGAATCTAGCTACCATGCAGATGCATTAGTGTTTGAATATGAAGGCACTGTGTTTTCATGAAATAGATGGCCTTGCTGTTCTCAAGCTCCAAGGGGCTTGTGGCTCGTGCCCGATCGAGCTCAACGATGACCCTCAAAATGGGGATCGAGACACGCCTCAGATGAGGGATAAGATTCCTGAGATCGAATCAGTGGAGGCTGTGGAGCATGCAGATAGTTGATACAGAAACGGGGATCGAGTTGAATGAAGAAAATGTGGAGTCATCAATCACTATCGAAAGAGAAGACCATTCTCCTTGAAACATTGTGCTTGGGACTCCTAAGAATCCCATCAAACTTGGATGAACTTGATGATTGCTATTTGTAGTAGTATTTCACAACTGTTTCATACGACTCATACCTCAATGCAGCATTAAAAAATGAAGAACTCGAACCATGCAGCTTTATGTTTCTCGCTAAAACTTTTGACAAACTTTGTGATCTTGATCTTCTCATACCTTCAATGCACTGATGTCGTAATCGATCTTTTGTGGAAGAAAATGATGCATGTCAACTCCTTTATGGTGAATACCATAAATGTTGCTCAGTTTCATGTTTTGGTGATTAAAATTGCTGGGGGGAAAGCGTAAGATGTAATTAAGTGAAAGATTTAGGAAATCACTTATGTTGCAGGTTGTATCAGAGATTAGCGCTTACACAGATTGAGGATTACTATGTTGTAAGGGTTAAGAGTGAATGGAGCAGCAGGTGGAGACCTGGAATGATGACGCTTGGTGTAGCTCTTACACAAAAGTCCAGTCATCTAAAATTTTTACATAACTCATTTTTCCATCTATACAATCCATAACATAACTCATTTTTACAACTTTTCTACTTTATCTATGATAACAACTTTTAATAAAATATTTTTCTCTTATTTTCATTAATCATATATTATATATATACACTATATTTAAAATAAATAATTATATCTAATTATTATTTAAAATTTTAATTTATGATTATTATAATTAATTATTTCATAAACTTAAAATGAACAATGAATTTATTAATTCAATACATACATATGAAATGGATATTAATTGAAATGAAATAAATCAAAATACAAACAGACGCATTAGATAATAAATTATAAAATCAATAAATGAATCACATTGCATATCTTTGTATAACTTTGAGAATTTGAGAAATTATTTGAATTCATGATTTGAGTAATGAAATAAAATTAAAATATTGAGAAATATGTGAGAAAATAGATGAAAATTGATTGTACTTCAAAATATATAAATATGATACTCTATTTATAGATAATTTAAAATAATGAATTTTCATATATTTTTTGATTAATATTATTTAAAATAATTAGTATATACAAATTAAAATGAAGATATTTGAGTATCCAATAATATACACCATATTAATTGGACATGAAGTTGGAGGACCAACCCAAAAGTTGGATATCATGCTTTTCCTTTTCATTTTGATTCAATATTTAAATAATTTATTTTTATCTTTTTGACATGACACCCAATCAAACAAACATGGATTACTTATTATCATGTAAGAAGCAATTCACTGTCACGTAACAATCCTGCACTAATAGTTATTTGTAATTTTAACAAAAAAAACACACACGATTACAATTATATGAACACATTTTATTTTTATTTATGGAGGAGACGGGGATTAAATTCATTGAGGCTCATATAATAAGTTCAAATTGTCCAATACTTAATTGAAAATGAAATCATCTGTCCAGATGTATAACATCGATTCAACATGCAGGATTGCATTTCTTAAGTTCTATATTCCACTTTTAAAAATAAAATACACAAAGATAACATTGCTGCATTACAAACATATGACGCATAACATATTAATATTAAGGTTGTATTCTCTTTGAAAAATAAATTTATCTCTTCAAAATGTAGGATAAAAAAGTATGATTACTCTTTAAATCTCTTCTTTTTATCGGTCTCTCTTATCAAATTATAATTTCATCATTTTTTCTTCATTCATCCCACTCTAAAAAGAGATAATATTATCACTCTAAGGTCGTGTTCTCTAAGAATGAATCCTTTTTTTCTATCTTCATCCAATCGGGCTTAAATTCATGGCCAATCACGGTCCATAATGTCATCAACTTGAGTTAGGAAGACCCATTATCATCGAGCTTGGATAGAACCGGGTAAAATTGTCATCCCTAGTAGAAACTCAAAATAGGTGAAAGATGATCAGATTTGTTAAATTCAAATTTATGCGGATTAGAAGAGATTTTGTAGAATAAAATTTATTTATATTTCTCAAAGAGAATCAAAGAAAATCCATAAACTATTAAAATATATATATTGTTGAATATCTAAAGATTTTGTAAAATTTTTTAAAATCCGTATTGAATAACTCATGATTTTTAAAGACTTTTAAAAATTTGAATTGAATATCCACTTTAAAAATCTAAAAAAAATACTCCCTCCGTCCACGAAAATGTTTAACAAATTTCCTTTTTGAGCCGTCCACGAAAGTGTTTAACACTAAAACTTTCCATTTATAGTAATTATTCTATACACACAATTCAAATAAAAATTATAAATCATGTGGGACCCAAACTACACTAACTCTACTTTTCTATACACATTTCCACACATTACACTCATTTCACACTCCACTCATTACACTCCTTACACACTTTACACAAAGTCAACTTGTTTTCTTAAAACTCGTGTCATATCAAAATGTTAAAACACTTTGCAGGACGGAGAGAGTACTGCATAATCAACAACCAATACACCCCTAACTATGGGAGACCCTTCTCACATAAATGTTTTCTGCACAAATCATAATGAAATTCCACGTTTGATCACAACAGATTGTGTTAATATGCGGGGAAATATTTCAAAAGAGAGAAAATTCTCTAATCCAACAGCGACGTGGTTTTGGATGAGACGAAATTAATGATATGTTCAGTAAATAAAAGACCCAAACAAACACAGAAATTTTCCATCTAGGCTAAGGTAGTCACTAAAATTAAACCACCTATACGCCACATCGAATCCACAAGAGGAAGAGGTGCAAATAAACAACAAGCCAACATCAATCACAACCAGTGAACAAAGCAACAATACAAAACCACAGTACAGAGTACTTCGACCTGATACAGACATCTCCTGAACAAATCACCAATCTGTCCTTTTTCAAATGCTATGCATGGAGCAGTTTCACTGCATGGTAAAAAAAAAGGGGCAGTTGGGCATAGTATCAATCTGTACACACATGCAAGAATTATCTGATATAATGGAGATAGGGAAATACTTACCTCCGCCACTGAACCATCAACTGCAGCTTTGTTGGTACCATCCAACTTTTGGGCTTCATCTGCAAGCAAGGGATAAGAATTACATACTGTCAGATGCAGTACAAAGAATCTTTGAGAGTGCCCTAAGGTTCTTCATATAATCAGCACAAAGGACATGATTCTAGGAAGTTTATACCCTCAATATGATGGAAATCCAATATAAAGAATATGCTTTATAAAAGAATTTATCCTTAGAAGGTGATGCACTAGACATACAACTTTAATAACACAGGCTCACAGCAGTACATCTTAAAGCCAAAATTGGCCAGCCTAATTACATAACAACTGTGTCTCATTAGTAACAGTTGTGAAACCTGACGTCTTTACCCATTATGATTTAACAAAAATTTATAGCCTCTAGAGGACTATAACAATAATAATCATTTTGATGACAATAATAGTAATGACGTTGATGGCAACAACAATAATTGCACTGATATACACGCAAGGCTGGGGTTCAAGGGAGCTAGAGCACTGAAACTTTGGTCTCCACTATCTATAGGTTATGAAGTTACCTGCATCCTCTGGAATGTCAGAGGTCCACAGTGTCAGGTTGTCCCTGAGCAGTTGCAAAATCAAGGTGCTATCCTTGTATGATTCTTCGTTTAAAGTATCAAGCTCAGAGATAGCTTCATCAAAAGCTTGTTTTGCAAGATGGCATGCCCTAGAAAAAATAGAAAAATAGTATAGATCGAATTATTGATGAAGGGATTGAATATCATTTAAGAATCAGTGATATTGCTGAGAAGACGGACCTTTCAGGGGAATTCAAAATTTCATAGAAGAAGACTGAAAAATTCAAAGCCAGCCCCAAGCGAATAGGATGTGTTGGAGGTAGCTCTGTCTCAGCAGTACCAGTGGCCAACTTTAACCAATTTCAAAAAAAGAATAGTAAGTAACAAAGAAAGGAACAAAAAGAAATATAACACAGATAGATTAATCAGTATCAAAACTAATTATACATATGAAAATCTTGTTCAGTCCAGAGATTGCTCAATATTTTCCATGCAAATTGACCTTTGGCACTTTTAGGATTAAGAAAATACAAACAACAGATAATTTTCATTATAGTTAATTTCAGGAAAACAAATCCTTCAGAGGCACATTAGGATCTAGGTTGTCAGTATGTATAACATGTTCCACTTGGACATATACGGTATACTTGATTTTCTAGAATGCAAGAAATGAGAATGATGAGATATCAAAAGGTTGAAAACACGAGTGCAACTTTGTAATTGTGTTCCAGTAATATTATACTATATATATATATATATATATATATTTTCACTACAACAAACATTGTTAGATGCAGTTACAATGAACTACCTAGTCTCATCAAATTTCCTGAATTATACCTCATATGCTTTAAGTGACTGATCAGCAACCTCTTTCCTGTCATTACCTGCCTTAAATTCAGCCAAATACCTATAGTAATCCCCTTTCCTGAGAAGGTGAAAGAAATTAAGTTTGCAGCAAATGAAATACATTATACACAACCCCAACAATTGTTAAACACAGATGGTAACTTCTTACTTACATCTTATAGTAAAACACAGTTGATTCACCAGCTGGGCACGAAGGAATAAGATGTTCGTCAATGACAGTCATGATATCGTTACAAATATTAGTGAGCTCTAACTCAACCTTCTGAAGATACTCCTTAATCCTCTTAGCATTCTGCTCGTTTCCTCTCGACTCTTCCTTCTGCTCGATTGATGACAAGATTCTCCACGAAGCTCTCCTAGACCCAATCACATTCTTGTAACCTACAGATAGCAAGTTCCTCTCCTCTATTGTTAACTCCACATCCATTTTAGCTACCTTTTTCATTGACTCCACCATCTCTGCAAAATTACCCAAAATTTTTTTGAACCAACGGTCAAATTTACATTGTTTTGTTCTATATAGTCAAACAAATATGTATAACCAAATCTTTAAAATTAAGTAGAACCGAAGAACAAAAAATTATTTCAGCTAAATATCTAGACAACGCAAACGAACCAACTGACAAAACCAAGTTGCGGATCAGTGACAGATCGTAAAAAAACATTACTAACAGAGCGAAGGAAGATCACTAAACGCTAAGAAAGATGAACTCATAACTCCGCAGAATTCCAATTCGACACGTAAAACGCATCTAAGCAGAAGTTTCAATCTCCCAACTTCTAACACGGCTATAGCAACATCAAGCAGCTCAATCGAACTAGCAAAAACCAAGAGTGTACTTTCTTCACACTCCAGAAATATAGCACGGTTAAGATAAACGCAAGCAGAGAGAAGATCCATATATATGCTAAACTATCAATTTATACAACAGAATTATGTTGATGAGCGAAAGGGGTTACCATCGTATCGCTCGGCTTGCTCAGCGAGCTTAGCTGTGTAAACGGCGGTTTCGCGATCTGAAGAGGAAGCCATCACCTATGCAAACAGACTCAAATTCGCAGTCTCTCTCTCTAGGTTTTTGACAACTGCCGAATTTTGCTAGTCGCCAAATGTTTCCACGGCAGCAAAGGGGGAAAATAGGAGCAGAGCAGATGGAGAGAGAAAAGTAGTTGAAAATTAATCAGAAAAATGATTGATTGTCTAACTGCCTATTCTCTCCTGTTGTTTCCCTTCGGTTCCTTATAGTTTCTACTTTCTAATGCAGATGCTTGAAATAGTTTAAAACATTAGAGACTTGTTTGATTGTTTAATATAATATGTCCTACTTTAAAAGTTTATAAATGGTTAATATGTTGATAAATTAGTTTATAAGTTTTTCAAAAATATATATAAAATATTCATATGTGATTTTATTAAGATAAATAAGGTAATAACAAATTATTATAAGATTATTTATGTAATTTTGTTGCAGCTTATAAGTTAAGTTAATGAAGAAATAAATTGGGATAAAGTTTTTTTTTTGAACAGCTTATAAACTTATTTATTTTTATAACTTATTATCTTTTAAAGAGTTTAATTTGTCAAACATTTTCTAAGGTGGTTATAAACCAGCCGAACACCCCTATGAATAATGAGTAAACTATATGAAATTGAAATATCCCAAAATTCATTATTATTGTTATTATATGACATTATATATTTGATATGTATTTCTCTATAAAAGTACTATTCCTTCCGTCCCGCTAAATGTGGTCACTTTTTCAAAAAGAAAAAAAATTATATCCTTAAATTACAATCTTTCATACTTTTTTAAAACACAATACTTTGCTTTCTTAATCTTCGTGTTGGATCCCTTGTGGCTATATTTAGTGGGACGGAGGTAGTACTATTTATTTGATATGTATTCTTCTATAAAAGTGTAATAATAAAGTGATTATAATAAAGGAGTAATAGGTAAAATTACCCATTTTTATAAAATAAAAGATAAAAAATACCCACTTTTTACAATAACATGATGAATTTCATCATGTGATCATGTTATTCAAGTTATTTTAAATTTGAATAACATGAATACATGATCAATTTCATCAAAATGGATATTTTTTATCTTTTATTTTTAAGTGGATATTTTTTATTTTTTACTTATCAAAATTGATATTTTAGCATTTACCCCTATAATAATATAATCAATTTTATCCTTAGTAGTAATCACCCTTTATATATATTTTTTAATAAATTGGAACAGTCCAAATTTGTTGGTTTAATTATATAAGATAAGTGTCTAAAGTCAAAAGTCTTATATTTAAATAATTCGCAGGAGGAATTTTCAATTTATCATATTTATCAAAAAAAAAAAAAAACATGTCGCTAATAGTAGCACGTTAATATACGCGAAGCTATCTTATGAGCTTGCACGATAATATTTTGTACACTTTCTATCCACAAATTATTATTCATTTTAACTCGACATAAGTATTAAAAATTATTTTATTTGTACTGTATTAAAAGGAAATTTGAATCTTATTTAATTTATTATTTTAATTCAATTATATTTATTAAATATGTATATAAATATTTATTTATTGAATATAACAAGAATACATTAATAATATATTATCATTCAAATCAAAATAATGAATAATAATTTCATGAACAATGCATTGGGAGAAGTTTATATGAATAGATGTGGTCACCACTAATCATGTAAATTTTATTATTTCAAAATGTAAATGTATTCTTTTAATAAATAGTTATATTACTCAAAATAATTCAATAAAGGATAGTGATCCAAGTCAAATAAAATGGAGATATAAATATTTGAGCAATAAATAAGTTATATCGGTTGTTTTATAATCCACGAGTATAACCATGATTAATAATCCACCAAACTTTGGATAATAAATTATCATCTATCTAAATCATTGGAGCATAAACAGTGTGGCCCGTGTGGGCCATTTGAATTATTCGAGCAATACGTGTCCAAACATCAGCATGAGAATTGGATTCTTTTTTAGAAGAAAAAAAATGAGAATAGCAGTCTAATTGATATTTAATTTATTACAATTTGATATAAATAAAACTTCAGCCTCATTTATTATAATGGAATACAAAGTTTTACTATTTATCCACCAAAATTTAAAATGTAAGTTATTTTAAGAAAATATAGTTATATTAGAAAATTTATTCAAGCTTTATATTTAAACATGTACTAATATTTATTTTAATTATTTAGTCAACACATCAATAATTATTTTTTATTTTTCTAAATTGTAAATATATGATATTTTAATTAAATATTTATACTTTTCTAATTTCATCTTTCATTTGATAATTTTTATATTTACCATTATTTTCTATTTTATGATTATACAATATAAGTTGAGTTTTAAATATATTTATTTTGACTTCTATATTTTATATAATAAATTGTAAGATAAACCTTAAATCAATAACTAGAATTGGATGGCAGTTAATATACAAAGTTAGTATTTTGAACACGTGGCAATCAATGATCAACTCAATGGCTCCGATTATTTACTGGATAGTTTCTTAAAATTTTTACTATACATTCATTATTCTGGACAACTGGTTGGATCCACTTTAGTTGAGCTGAATTTTGAAGATAAAAATAATACTCCTATATTCATATACATAGACTAACCTTACAATAAATATATATATATATATATAACCACAAATATCTAATTTTAAAATGATAGATTCGTATGCAGCATATATAAATAAAAATAAAATATAAATAATGACGCTCTAACAAATGAGGCAATAATAGTGGCAGCAAGTTTCGCTAGTAATTAATTTGACTAGTGAATGTTTCGAGTACAAGCTCATGATGATGAAATATATGTCGATAACTCCAGAGAATCATGATAAAATTGGAAAAGATTGGAATCGAGAGAGCAATGTAATTTTACTTATTTTACTAATATATTTTTTGCAATTTTTAATTTTTTGTCAATTTTCAGATTTTTAATAAATTGAGTTTTTGATTATTAAATTGTTGAAGAAATCGAAAATGTAGGAATTAGGATTCAACATAGAACAGAAAAGGTGTTAAATTCTAATCATGAATCTCTAGCACAATTTATCCAAAGCATTATATGAAGATTAATTAGGAAAATACTAACCAGGAAGCGTCATTGATTTGATTTGATGGGGGGAAATAACGCAGAGTTACGTATTGTTCTTTGGGAACCATTCATCCCTATATATATTTAATATATTTTTATCGTAATTATAAGTCAGCCTCTCAATGATTATTATAATTACATGTAGGATCATACACTTTATATAATAACAATTAACACATTTATTAATTATATATATGACCACTTTATAATTAATTAGAAATTAATCTAACAGAAAACCCTACAATATATGAGACCCTACAGAAAAGAAACTCTTAAAATGAGAACTCTATTTAAATGTTGTAATGGAATTAGATTAGATGAGCAAATAAGAAACATATGTAAAAAAAAATACAGATTTAAGTGGTTCATCAATTGTCTACATCTACAAACAGCAAGACCTTCGACTGCGAAATGGGAGATTCAAGACATATCAACATTAGATGTTCTGAATGCAAGTGTTTTTTTTTGGAAAAGCGTATATACAAAGTCCTCCAAATAATCTCGAATATAAATCGATCATATGGTTTAAAGCTTAAATCTTAAGTACTATTTTATCCGTCCACTAAAGTTCTTTATATTTTATCATCAATCTGTGTGCAAAAGATTTTCACTTCAAATTTACCATTTATATGAATGAGACTCATTTCATTCAATACACGCAACTCTATTGAAAATAATAAAACAAGTGAGACTTAACCTATGCTTAATACACAATCACTTAAAAATAATAAATTAGTGGTCTCAAACCCCACTCACTACACCGTTTTACACAAAATCAAAATACATTATTAAAACTTGTGTCGAAACAAAATGATAGATGTAATAATAAAATATAATTTTTATTAAATCGAGACACGTGAATACAATGCTTGGAGATTACAACAATAAAACGAAAATAGCCGAGTAGAGGAAGGCCTCTTTCCGCAAGATGAGATACGCCACAACTAGTGCTCACAGTCCGACGTATCGTCTCTAAAGATAAAACGACTACGTCCTTCTCAAAATCAGCACCAAAATCCAAAAAAGCTCCAATGAACAAGACGAAGAGTGAGAACCGAGCAACAAATGAAGCTCCTAAAATCTAGTAAGTGAGTATAATTGAAGGGAGAGAAGAGAGATTAAATTTTTGTGTGTTCAAATAAACTCTCAAGTCTTCTTTATATAGCACTATGGCGGGAATTCAAAGGTGATACCACCATAAATCTCCATAATATGTCATAATCAACAAGACAACTCAAAGGTTGTCTCTCGGCAGTTTCAATGTCATATGAAAGGTCACCACCATGTAAATGCATGGCTTTGTGTAGGGGTGTGCATAAGAAAACCGACCGACCCAATAGGTTTTAGTCGGTTTCGGTTCGATTTTTGAATTTTAGAATCGATAGGTTTCGATTCAGCTTGCGGTTTTTATTCTTTGGTTCGGTTGTTAACCAAACCAACCGAAATATATTAGTATGAACATTAAATATATATAATTATATAATATATTTTAGATTTATAAAATAAAAACTTAAAAATACAATTTTTTTAATGATGGATCCTATAAATTATTTATAATTTTAAAATAAAATAATAATAATTAAGGTTTTGGTTCTAAACCGAATCGAACTGAAACCGATTAGTTTTGGTCGGTCGGTTATTGATTTGGTATATATTATTTGAGCGGTCGGTTCAGTATATATTTTTTATGTTTGATTCGATTTTCAATTCTAAAAAATTAGTCAATCGGTCAAACCGACCAACCGATGCACGCCCCTAGCTTTGTGCATAGCTTCAAATTTGGGCCTATGTAAATTTGAATATGGCATTAACCAATTAAGGCCCAATAAATCTATTAAATAATGGGCTAAACCACATTGCCATAAAACAAAAGGCCCAAAATGTTACCACATACTACCAACTATTAGCATATGATTTCTCACTCACCTAAAATTTATTTTGAGAAAAATATTACAATTATCTACTTAAAGAGTAAATAATTCTTATCCATTTAATTCTCAAAGAATTAAAAATACTACTATCAAATTAATTAAGAATCATATAAGTTCAAAATCAATTTTTCAACAATAGAATCTTTCATGGAGGGAGGAAGTGATTTTCTAAATGATTTCAGTGAGTAGATGTTGTTCTAAGCTACCACAAGTTGGATAAGAGAATGTGTTGAAATTTTCCCACGCAGATGTGCTCGTCAATGGAAGTCCCTCTGGAGACTTTCGACTCGGTATAGGCTTGAAACAAGGAGACCTGTTTTCACCCTTCCTTCATAATTGCAGCATAAGGAATTGAAATTCTCCTCAAATGAGCAATTCGATTGTGTGTGTTTGTTTACATTTGGAGATCGACTTCAAAAGTTGTTAGTGTCTCACCTCCAATTTGCAGATGATACAATTTTCCTTGGAAATGCATCCCTAAAAAATGCAATTTTTCTTAAGAGTTTTCTTATTGTGTTTGAAGTGGTGTCGGGACTCCAAATAAACAGAGAAAAATATCAAATTATTTCGGTAAAAGCGGAGGCAGGCATTGCTAAGGACATAGGTAATATTCTTCAATGTAGGAATGAGGCAATGTCGTTCAAATACCTTGGCGTCAACATGGGGTGCAGATATACGAGCGCTAAAGATTGGAAGTGTGTTATTGAAAAAGTGGAAAAGAGATTGATAAATTGGAGCAAATTTAAAATTCTTGACAAACTGATGGATTCTAATAAAGCTGTCTAACTTTATAAAAGATTTTTTTTTGGAAATGAACTATTATTATTAGGATATTATCATACTACAATATAGTAAACCAACTATGAATAAGGGACCGTGGAGTATATTATATAACACCTCCAATCTATATAATATATTAAAGAAATACATATTAAAAGCATCTCTTTAATCCAAAACTTACGTGGCATCACCACAAGCCTTCTTATTATATATGGTAATTTAATTAATATGATTTAATTATATGTTATATTGTAATCAATCATCATAATTTTTATATTCCACACTATTTCTTTATTTCGGTAAGTCAATATTTTTGTTCTTTTTTACAATTTCTAGATTTAGGTAATTTCAATCGATCATAAAATGTAATTAATTATTATCCATATGTTATTCCTAAATTTCTTCAATTTTTTGGTTCATATTTGACGATTTATTCATTCCATAAATGACACACAATAATATTTAATTAACGATATCTTCATTCCATAAATGACACATAGTAATATTTATTTAATTATTCTGCTCTAATATAGTTTTTTCATATTTGACAATTTTTTCATTCCATGTTACAATATATAAATTTTAATACATTTAATATATATATATATGTACCAATAAATTTTACACCGGACGAGTCTTTATGTAACACATATTTCTGCAGCAATATAATTTTATGGTTCTATCTAACACCACTTCTATCCAACATTATTATTTATCTTAAATAATCATATTAAATATTATTAAATCTAATATTTATTTGATTTAATCAAATAATTAAGTTTATCAAACAAATAAAGAGTCAATTTTTAAAATTTTATTTTTAAATTACGATATAAAGTGATTATGTACCAATAAATTTTACATGAGATGAGTCTCTATGTAACATGTATATTCTGCAACGATATAATTTTATGGTTCCATCTAACATCACTTCTATCCAACATTATTATTTATCTTAAATAATCATATGAAATATTATTAAATCTAATATTTATTTGATTTAATCAAATAATTAATTTTTATCAAACAAATAAAGAGTCAATTTTTAAAATTTTATTAATAATTACGATATAAAGTGATTATGTACCAATAAATTTGACACGAGATGAGTCTTTATGTAACACGTATATTCTGCAATGATATAATTTTTAAGTAGCATGAGTTTGCAATTATGTTGATAAATCATAAGGTAGCATGATTTTTTTATTAATACTTTATAAATAACATAATATATTGTAAATAATATTTATGATAATTTGTTAATTTATATCACTTTTAAGTAGAAAAAATAGGCTAAAATAATCATTTTAATATAACATACTCAAATTTTTAAAACCTAAAATGTTATAAAAAAATAGACTAAAAATATATTATTTAAAAAAATTATATATAATATAAGATAATTTCCCGTTGATTTTCGACGGGTTACACGCTAACTGTTTTCAAACAAAAAACAAGTATCAAGTTATTGATGGACCAACATTAATTTCGACTACCAAAATTATACTCTCTCTGTCCCAATAAGTATGATACAAAATTTTTGGGCACGTTTATTAATGAGAGTGTATAAAGTAGTGTAAGAGTGATAAAAGTGGTAGGGTCCACACCTTTTTAAATGATAACTTTTACTATTTTAGGAATGTACCAAGTTTAGTGAGACGTCGAAATAAATATCAATGGAAGTGGGAGAAAGTAATAAATATCAAATACATTTCTTGCGCCTTTAAGATTAGTTGCAAATGAAACAATATTCTATATAAAAGTAGCTAATTAGATGACGATTTCTGCAAATTGTACACGATTTATATTAGAAAAGGGTTTAAATAATATTTTATCAATAAGCAAAATATTGTGATCTAATCGTTTCATGATTTGTTATAAGAAAATATATTTGTTAACTCTTTGCATAGGCAGAGAAGGTAGTGAATCGGTCGGCATCACTGGGAGTATGTGTATGTCCGCAATGGGCATCAACTAACCGGGCCATTCATCATGAGTTACAAGATTTTTTATTATCAAATACTATAGTAGGTAATAGTTTGGATATATACTGTAATTTCAATACGTTATGTTGAATACCCACTTGATTGAAGGAACTATTATTGCACCCAAATTATAATAATAAATTGTTAGGAATTTGGTCCAATTTAATTTAATTTAATCGAATGGGTTAGTCCACAATGACTATTTAGTTGAAAGAGAGAGTGGCCGGGTTAGGAGTTAGGATTTACCGCTAACGAAGGCCCGAATTCCAAACGGGTCATCAAGTATTCAAAGGCCCAAATACTTACAATTTCCACACATTACCCATACTTACATATATACATACATACATACGCCTCTTTTAAATTATATCGCACACCCATCGCCACCGCCACCTCTCCCCCTCCGCCGCACGCTACCGACATGTCCTCCCAAGCCACCCCTTCCCCTCCTCCCTCCACCGCCGCCGCCACCTCCTCTACCACCCCCTCTTCTTCACCTCTCCGCCTCTTCCCGGACGATGACAAACTCGCTCTCACCTCTCTCGCGAAACCTGACCCCCCGTCGAGGACGCCATCGCCGCCGCCGCCGCCGCCGCCCACGAAGACCCCGGTTTTCCCCAGTCGGGAAGATTGCTGGTCGGCGGAGGCAACGCGGACTCTGATTGAGGCGTGGGGGAGTCAGTACCTCAACCTCAACCGCGGAAATCTCCGGCAGAAGCATTGGCAGGAGGTAGCTGACGCCGTCAACGCCGTCCACGCCGCCAAGCACCGCCGCACCGACGTCCAGTGCAAGAACCGCATCGACACCACCAAGAAGAAGTACAAGATCGAGAAGTCCAAGGTCATCGCTTCCAACAGTCGCTACGTTTCCGCCTGGCCGCACTTCCAGAGCCTCGACGCTCTCATCGGCGATTCCTTCTCCAAGCCCCACGCCTCCTCCGCCCTCAATAAGAACCTCCGCCGGAGAGCCTCCCCACCGCCGGAGATCTCGCCCTCCTCATCGGGGACGGCTACCGACAGCAGGAGCGGATCTCCGGCGAGCCACCGCCGGCTAAGAGATCCGTCAGCGACTAATCTGCTCAGGCTCCCGTGGTCGGTGCCGGTGGGGCCCAGGTCGAAGCGTGCCGGCACCACCACCGTCGCCGAACGGAATTTCTCGGTGATGGCGGCGGCGGCAGCGGCGATGGAGGCCGAGGATGAAGATGATGACAACGAAGGTTTCGGATCCGGGGTTCCGCGGCGGGCTGCGGCGGTGGGGAAGAAAAGAAAAAGGCGGGCGGCGGCGGCGAAGAGGACAGGATTGCGAGAAGGGTATAGGATGCTGGCGGCGGCAATAATGAGGTTGGGACACATATACGAGAAGGTTGAGGTGGCAAAACAGCAGCAGATGGTGGAGTGCGAGAAACAGAGGATGCAGTTTGCTAAGGATTTGGAAATTCTCCGAACTCAGCTGCAACTCGACAACATCAAGCGCGCTACTGCTACATGCAATTCCCAATTTAGTAGTATGTCTTGTCTTCTACCTCTTTACATTTTCCTTTTGCTTCTGCTTAATCTTCACTTTATGCTTTCATTAACTTATGTGTCTCTCTGCTTTCATGCTTTACTTATTCTCAGTCATATTTCTTTATCAATTGATTAGACAATCTTAAATTGTGCAATCCTCCATAAATACGAAGATTAAATATGTAGTTTTCCAGAGATTCAATTGCTCGAAATTGGAAGGTTTATTCTTTCACACTTTTTTGGAGCATTATTCTTTGATTTCATTTCATGGCGTGTTTTGCTTCTGATAGAGTACTTAACACCATACATTGTTTTAGCAAAATTTTTGCTTACTAATAGACTTAGTGCAGCTTTCTTTTTCATGGTAGACATTATACAAGGCCAGCCAGCTAGATAACACAGTATATTTTGACTACGATTAATCTGAAACAAGATTATTTGATATTTTTGTGTAACAAAGAAAAATACATTTGCTACAGTCTGTTCTTTAATTCCTTTAGGTTTCTAACAGTCGAGAAGGAATACTGTAAATCCGAACGGCCTTATACATGATCCCCATTCTCTGACTCTGATAGATATAGACATCGAAAATCCGAAATTTATTACTATTCCTTAAATAGCTCACTGATGAATTTTTGAACTTCAAATTCTTCTTTGCTGGCTGCAACATCCTGAAAACTTGCCATTGCAAACGTGTTTCTTCATAAATTTATACTCCCTTAACCGTCGCTTTGCTTGTTGTGACTCGTGAGGCAATCGACGCCTCAATCTGAGTGCATTTATATTTGTGTTTATGATATTTGACCTCATGATTCTCGCAACGATTTCTTAGATTTACTTTGTTTTGTATGTAACAGATTACTTGTAGGATTGGCAGCAAGCTTGGCAAGTGATGAGGTGTTAATTTCGGGAAATAGCAACATTAGGTGTTACTTAGCAGTTAGCTCTGCATATACGTACAGGTTTAGCTAGTTTAAAATTTTTCTATAGTTACTCAGCTTTAAACTGCTGTTGGTCCTCTATACTTTTTGTGAGATTAGTAGTATATTGTCAAGTTTTACTTTGTTTGAACTTTTGTGAGGGGAATATTATGTAGGAGTACAAGTTATTAATCATTCTCTCTTTCTTATTCTTCTGTTAATATTCACTAAAACCGTGAGGCCGCGAAGAAGATGACACCATTAAAATTATAATATGATTTGTTCTTTTATATCAGATGGTATTAGGGATATCAACTGATTCGGTACCCAGTGACGGGCTTAGGGGGTGTTAGGGTGGGCTGAAGCAACCCCCACCCAAAAATTTTATTTTAGTTTTTAGTTTTTTTGTCAATAAATTTTCGACATAACATCCTTCATCGTGACATGAATAGCTCTCCTGTCATCTCAGTCACTCAAAAATTAGTCGCATTGAACCTTCAATTTCGTTCGGAACTCGACTCGATACTAAACGAGCTGAACTTGAACATGATTGTTCAATAATTTTATGCTTGTATTGGTTTTAGTTTGTTTGTTCACGACCTCCAAGTTTAATTGAATATTTAATTAGTCGAGCATTAAGTTAAAATAACTAATTTTCTAAAAATAAAAATTTATAAGAGCTCGAGTTTAAGTTCGAGCCGAACTCGAACTCGGCTCAAAAACTATTAATATAAATATCAAACGAGTCGAGCTCGAGCTAAAAAACAATCTCATCGAGCATCCCAAGAGTTGAGCTCGAACCGAATTTGAACCGATAATTATATTTCGAATCGAGTTTGAACAATATATCAAAAGTTTGAGCCGAGCTCAAACACCTTGATATTCTAAACGAGTCGAGCTTAGTAATATTCATATCGACTACACTTGTTTACACTCTTACGTGGCGGGCCACTATTCCTGAGCAAATATAGTGGAGCACCCCCGGAAAAGAAAATTGTGTCCGCCCCTGCCGCGGTACTTAGTTAATCGAAATCGGAATAATGACAATTCATAATATTGGTACTGCACTTGTCGATTCTACTGGTTGAGCGATTTTTGACACCTCGATACTTGTTAAGCGATAAAAGCGGTTAAGGAACCGATTTTTAAAATATTTATTTGATTTATAATTTAAAATATTAATTTAATTTAATAATAATTCAACATAAATATTTTCCTAATAATAATTTGATATAAATATATCTAATTTCAAATCGGTAAATATTTTATTTTTAATACATATAAAAAATATATATATATAATTATTTAATCGGTTCGGTATTGATTATCCGAGTGCCGTTAATTTTAAAATCATAAAAATTGATTACTGAACTATTTATCAGAAAATAGATACTCAGTCGATTTTCAGTTTGGTATCAGTTCCATACTAGTTTTTCACGAGAACTGTTATATATTCTTATCTCAATTCGAATCCATATTAAGCTATATATTTGTAAATTTATTAAGATTTGGTAGTATTTGTTAAATGCTCAACTAACAATATGTATAAAATCAAAATAGTGTAAATTAACTTAGAATTGAAGATTGACATTAACTCCCTTGAAGAGGACATGTTAACTCAAATACATAGAAAATATTAGCTTTATTAAAAATTCTCACATGATCCTTTGATTGAGTAAATTAAACTATTGAGAATTGTGATGATATGCATAATGAATAATGATCTAAAAAAAATTGTTATCATCAAGGAATCAAAAATAGTTTCTTCTTTCGTATATTTTAAACCTAAGAAGAGCCAACCCATAAAACTTTACTGCTTAGCCCAAATCGCGAAAGAGAGAAAATAATTACAACATGGGCCGGGCCTTTTGGGCCCGAAACATCAATCACGTAGTGTTCATCACACCAGTTTCCTTATAATACATATATGGGCTTGCTTAATTCTAAAGAAAGACTATCATGTCTCGTTCAAAATGAAGAAGAAAATAAGTCTAAATGTCTAATTATAATAAAAATATAACTCTTTTGTGACGTGAGATGTTATATAAATAAATAATAAAATTTGACAACTTTTTATTTTTCAATTAGAATTTAAATTATATTATAGTTTAATATTTATTTCAGTACAATACAATAAAAATAAAAAATAAATATTTATTCAATACTAAAATTGTAAAATACACAAACTTCTGTATAAGATATATATATATATATGTGTGTGTGTGTGTGTGTGTGTGTGTGTATGTGTGTGTGTGCGTGCGTGTATGGGTAAATAAAAGCAAAAAATCTAAACACTCCCGCGTAAAACCAACATTACGAATTTAGTATGAAGCAAAGGAAAATTATGGGAGAAAGTAGTTACAAAACTCTAACAATACATTATGAAAAAGTCGATTTTACATTTTCTGTTGATCGTTGGTAGATCGATAAATGGACTTGACTTCAACAGAAATAATATCGCCCAATTCAAAATATCCTTCTTACGACAACATGCATGTTGCTGTTCCAAGCTTATCCTAACTATTTATTCATTTGTAGTAGATGAGTTGTCTGTACTTTAATTTGTAGGCAAGGCTTTGATGATGATGATATGTGATCGTTACTTCAACCCCTAAATTAATGAAAATTTATATGACGACTAAGGATCTAATCATGGAGCGCAAGTAAAGTAAGAGAATGTGTGTTTTTAGATATTCTATTTTCCAATATGTTTTTATCTCAATTTCACGTTTTATAGTGAATGAATATTGATGATATGCCATATTTATATTATAGACGTGGCATGCATGAAATTAATTAAGCAGAATATGATAATTACACATAACAGAAGATTAGGGCTGGAAGTTCGGATAGGTTATTTCGGATAATTGCTAACCGAATCGAAATTTTCGGTTAACCGATAACCGCAATTTTTTGATAGCGGATCGGTTATCGGATAGTGTTTATGGTAATTTTCGGTTATCGGTTATATCCGATAACCGATTGGATATAACCGAAAAATCGAAATAACCAAAATTTTAATTTAAAATTTATATATTTTATTTTTATAAATGTATTTTATATTTTTAATAATTATTTAATATTTATTTTTATATACATATTTTTTATTTCTAATAATTATTCCATATTTATTACAAAATTGAAAAATAAATAAATAAAAACATAATTGATAATAAAATTTATTTAATTTTAATTTTAATTTTAATTTTTTAATAAAAAAATCGGTTATTTCGATTATTTCGGATAACCGATTTAACTAACCGAACGGTTAGCGGATAACCAAAATTCGTAATTCGGTTCGGTTTCGGATAGTAATTTTTGGGTAAATTCGGTTCGGTTAACCGTAAATTTCGATTCGGTTATCCGAACCGCACCGAACTTCCACCCCTACAGAAGATCAAGATAGGTAAACTGAAATAATTTCCAGCTTTATGTTAACTAAGGGTGAGAAGTTTAGGTTGATTGTCCCCTAGGAACAAAACTAATTTCTCATTGGGTACTTTAGTGATGATAACCTATGATTAGTGATGTTAAGATAAAATAATATAGGAAAGTTATCATGTTATACTGAATTTATTTTTTCTTAATAAATATTGTTTGGTAAACATAATAAAAAAATTCTTGTTAATTGTTATATATACATTATTTGATAGACAATAATTAAAACATTGTTAAATAAATTTATTGTTCTTATTATTTAATTTATTTTTATCAATTTTGTCCTCATCTCCTCAAATCTCCCGTGCCCTAAAGCTAGTAGTATATGGCACTTGCATTACACAGGCAGCACATGATGTGCCATGCGATGCTGTTGGAGATGGTGGCGGCAATGCCGAGAATGGGGACGGAATGCACTATAAGAAAAATGACTTTTAATGACGGAAGTATTAACGAAGGGAATTAACGAAGGGAGCTATACTCTCACTAATTATAAGAAAATAATTTTAGTGAGAGTAAAATTTATAGTTAAAAGTTCAAATTTTATCACTAATAACTTTTAGTGACATTTTTTTTTCGTCATCACCTCTCGTTATTGTTTGTCTATTTAAAATGTCAATAATGACGGTCTAATGCAATTTTTACTGTCATTAAATATATGTTGCCGCGACGGTTCGAGCAGAGAGGCAGTTGGAACAAGGCGCTGCTCAAGGAGGCGGAGACAAAATGCTCCTCCACTTGAAGTCGCTGCGGTGGTTCGAGTAGAGCGGTGATAAACACTCTTTGAGGAGGCGGAGAACGATCATATTCACCTGATGACCTTCTTCAAATTTGCAACAACTCACACTACAACAAAACTTTCAAATAGTGACACTTGTGTGTAACTATTATGGATGTCACAAAATTTTAATGCATGTAACTAAAATATTTAGTAACATTTAAAAGTGTAATTATTAAATAATAATTTGTGACATGCATTTGAGAATATCACTACACAAAATTAGCTACACCATTAAATGTCACTAATAATTTTAGCGACGTGCATTTAAAATTTTGTGACACCCATAATAATTACACACAAATGTCACTAGTTGAAAGTGTTGTTGTAGTGTCACAAACAGCTTCAAAACTGAGATAAGTGTTCATCCAAATTTTATTTGACGGATGGTCTATGTCCGAGTTAGAATATAATAAAACGAATTGAAACAATGAAATTTCGTTTGAGCCGGCCTTCTCTTTAAACAGGCTCAACAGATTTTAATCTCAACTAACAAATGCATAGTTTTCATTAGATAATTTTTGTTATCTGCCCTTTTATGAGGTACCAAAAGAACCCGATTTATAAAATTAAAACACGTGCATGCACCTAAATATAGAATACCTTTTAATTAGCTAGTTGCAGCTGAAAACAAGTTAAAAATTCAATTTTATAGTATAATTAATTAGGATTAATGTTTGATAGAATTGTGCATGCTTCCTCATTGTTTTCAATTTTAATTATTTATCTGGTTAAAAGAAAACGAAAAGAGGATGAAGAAGAAACATCACAATTTGCGGGAAATAAGAGCAAATTTAGTATCAACTTCATAATAAGAAAAGTTTCTCTAAATAGTATGTGCACTCATTGAAACAAAATTTCAAACTTGCAATAATGAACCTTAATAAAATTTAGGATGGTAAGGCATTATATAATTAGGACAAAGCTGAATAATTGCGATGTCCCACGAAATCTCAACAGACAGAAGGCAATCTGCTAAAAGATGGTAAAGACAATTAAGCATTATGAAATTCTGTTTATTATTGATTAAAGAAATACAATTAGTGGGGTCTTTACTAATATTATTAATTGTTGCTTTTCACAACAGAATCTCAGGCATTTCTCGTACACAACCTTGATGGTATATATAATTATGAGATATTGCATGGTGTAAAACACATATCTTTTTTGGTTTGATTACATGAATAATTTATTTCAATATATACATAGTAGTTTATAATAAGTGTCCCGTTCTTGATTTTAAAAAGACATGCAAATGCGTACACATTACCCTCTTAACATAAATTGACTATTTGTGGGGGCACAAGATCTGCCAAAATCTGAAAAGATGCTCAAGAAATGGAAGACTACCTGACATTCAATTCTGGAGGAGACCTACTGTGCGTTGTGTGTTTTTTCCTTTTCCTCCTTTCCTTGTTCATCCATGGAAATTAAAAGCTCCAAAAGAAACATCCATCAAGATTTATATATATATATATATATATATATACATACACGTGTGCTCCAAGAATCTACATAAACTTCTAAATAAAGGGTGAGACTGTATTTTCTAGCCCATGAAAAATTGTGGGTATTTTGTTGAGAAGAGTTAACTTTTCGTGTTGTAGGGTTTCTGTTTTTCATCAGAATTTTGGTAACTAGAGTTAAAGCTAGTAATTTTTCCTGCATTAGATTTCTAGAGATACTCCCAGGACAAGATTCTTAATCAGAGTAAAATTGTAAGTAACATAATCAAGAAATATTATTAAGGGGTTCGTCATGAAGGAGAGTGTACATATATATATATATAAAAGATGCAAATTAAAAGCAGAAAATTAGTTAGCAGTAGAAGAGGGGTGGGCGTGGTAGTAGGAGAATCGGATAGTAGCGGTGATGATGATACATGTGATTATCATTCATCATTAGTACTCTTGGAAGCTCCAGATTTCTTCTTCTTTTTCTTGTAAGGAATCCCTCTGGCCATGGCCTGCAACTCCTTCACCTCCCTCAAGTAAACCCTAATATCGCTGCTGGCGAAGGGGTTGATCTCAGGAGATCCGCCGTGCTCCTCGAAGGCGGCGCGTAACCTTCCTATGAGCGCGTCGAGGCTGCCCCACGCCTGCCTGAGAGGGCACGTGCAGGGGGCGGGGGGCTCGGGGTGGCCGTAGAAGATGCATCCCTGCAAGTGAACCTTAGTCTTTCCGAAATGGTCCAAATACCTGAGGAATTCCAGCACGTGGTCGCTGTTGCAGTGGTGCACCGCCGCCGGAGGCTTCTGGTTCTTCAAGAACTGATCGAAGGTGTTCCAGTCCCGCCGCTTCTGCGACTCGTACCGGCTCGGCGCCGCCGCTGCCGCAGTAGATGGCTCAGCTGCCATATCTTTACCTCGCTTCATTCATTCACTGATATTACTGGGAAATATAAATCTGAAATTGTAATTTTGAGTGGTAAATAGGGTAAAGATAGAAGCAATGGAGATTGAGAAGAGGAAGAAGGTCTGATCATAGAGGAGCCTACCTATTGAGTTGACATGCAATGGGCCACCAAACTTGTCGCTTTCTTCCTCTATTTTTCCAGCTTTCTTGAAAATGGAAAATTTTCCGCTTTACAAACAAAACATATATATTCAGCTATATAAATTCTAATTATTTTTATTGTAAATTATCATAAGTACTCTTATAGATTTAACCGACAGATTTACGTTTTTAACATTTTGAATATGAATCCCGCTTGTTAGGTATAATTCATATTTTTCATACATATGTAGTAATATTTATACAATTCAGGTATTAATTATATGAATCACTAAAATTATATCATTCATACACAATATCTAAATATTATTTGTTTGAATTTTTTTGTTGATGTAGTCTGATATTTTATTTTGATAATTTGTTGTTATTAGTGGTGTGACTTCGATTTTGGTTGTAAAATAAATTTTGATGGTGGAATTTATTTAAGCGACAAATTTTTTCGTTTTTTAGGATTTTTAGTATGAATCTCGTTTGCTAGGTATTATTCATACTCTTCATACCTATATAGTATTATTCATACAAATCAAGTATGAATGGTATGAATGATTAAAATCATATCATTCATACCTATATGCGAGGGATACGGCGGAATAATATTTAAAATAGTATTTTTGTCCAAAAAAAAAAATTAAAAATGGCTAGAATTTATATATTGCTATGTTGGTGGTTAGTATTTATCTTTCACTATCTTGTAAGGCTATTCTCTATAATTAACTCTTTTTTTTCGATTTTCAAGTAGTATTTATTAAACAAACTAACCAAAAAAGATTGTAAAAAAAAAATAACCGCAAACATAAAACTATTTAAATTCTAGTCATTTTGAACGTGAATTACCATAAATACTCTTCTACTTAAATTTAATTGTATGAATGGTACGAATGGTATGAAAGATGTGAATAATATTCATTCATACGATTCATACGCATGCACAGTTTAATAAAATTAAGTCTCACTTTCGTTCGAGCTACTCTGCTCCTTCGACTGATTGTTCGCATCGGATCTCGTTTGGTTTCGAGAGCATCCCTCTCCCCGTCCCTTACTCGTTCTTTTGAAAGTCGTCAGCCTTGATTTTATTTTCGTGACCGGTTAGTCGCAGCTCATGCCAATTCTCTATCATGGGCAAGGGTGTGAAATGTTGGGTTAACGACATGGAAATATTATAACGGATTTCTCTCGGTAGGGTCACTTTTTAAACGTTCGAGCCTCTCTGCACTATTCCGAAAGGTAGGCTCAGAGGTCTTAAAGAGTTAAGGGTCGTAAAGACCTTTGTTTCGATAGTTAGGGCTTTCTTAGTTCTTGTTCCTTTAACAAACAGACATGTAACTCTCAAGCAACGAAGCGAGCCTGGGCAGGTGAGCGAGTGGTAGAACTCCGACTTGTTGCTAAAGAACTGAAAGCTTTCAAGCAGAGTACGATGGCTCCATCAATGGCAACAACGACAAATGAGGAAGATAGAGATAGAAGAACCACGAAAAGCAGACTTTGAAGCTTCTTATTTATTCCCCCAGTCTGTATTGACTGATTGAATAGGAAGCTCATTTTAGAAAGTGTTACGGATTTTGGCTATTCCAATTTTGAGGTTGCGTCTAAAGAGTATTTTATACGGATGAATGATACGATTCCATCGATACAATTCAGACTATTTATACTTAGAAATATAAAATATAATTATAAGAGTATTTTAGTACAAAAAATTGTAAGTAGTTAGAATTTAAGTATTATTTTATTAATGACTATTATTTGTATTTTACAAATTTTTTTAGCTATTTTATATAAATTTAATGTGATTGTTGGTGTTATCTAAATTATTCCAATTATTACTTAAATGTGTTTTTTAATTTAATAAATTTAAAGATATTAATCATTCATTTTTCTTATAATAATTAAATATTGATTTACGTAATTACAAAGAGGAATTGAACAAGTAATAAAAAGACAAAAAAAAAACTGGATAAATGTCATCATTTTTCAAGACTTGACTATTTTGCGTTCAGATGTAGAATATATTTAATGACATGTCCATAAAATATTCCCTCCCTTACGTTATGCTCTATTCGTCCAACTAACTTGGTTGTATATCATTTTGGGTTGTTTCAATTAAGTTGGGGCGTTCTTTTTTTAGAAAATCTTTATCACGCACATAAGTTTAAATAATATATATTTCTATCAATACTTAATACATTTTCCAATTCTAAAGATACACTATTTAATTATCATGCCAAAAAAAAAAAATGCTTCAACGTAACTTAGTCGGGACGGAGGGAGTACTAATCGTTTTCTTTTTCCTGCGTGTAATGATAAAAGAAGAAACAAATGTAGTAAGGTATGTTATATTTTGTTATTTTTAGAAACAATATTCAATAATACTAGGATGATCCAAAAAAAGCAAAACCAAAAAGTGCTTTTGTATTATAAGATTAGTATTTAATAAAATCAGTTTCACGTTATCATGCTTACTCTTCAGTATACTCTTGAGTAAAAATATAAGATGAAGACAATATCTGAATTTGATCAGATTATATATATATATAAATATATATATAAAAGAAATAAATCAAATAAAAATATTTTTGTTAATTAAAAATAAATTTTGACTGTTAAATTATTTAGATTAATGGTATAAATTAAAAAGATAATTTTGGTATATATCTTATTTAAAATATTTTATGCCTAAAAACATGAAATTTGTTGTTTTTTCTAACTAGAGTTTATTGATTATAGTATAGTTTAATAATATCTATTGGATGAAAAATATGGATGGTTCAAGTTTATTTTTTGTTAACACAAAGAGTACTATTTTCATTATATATATATATATATATATATATATATAGGATGTAGAGCATATAGAAAGTGGATTTTCAATAGGAAATATGAAGCAATCTTGACCGTCCATAATTGAGATCATGTGGCACAAAATTAACTGCTTAATTTCGAATTTTAAATGAATAAAATATTACATAAATATGATTAGAAGGATATTTATGTAATTGTACCATGATAGAGAAAATCATATATTTTTATTTTATCTCAATCTTCATATCTCCTCACCTCACACGTCATCTCTCCTCTTCTCTGACGTCGATGATGAAGAAGGATGGCGACCAATCGTTGCTCAAATCGAGAATCGTCGTTGCAATCCCACCGCCTCCCGACGCAGCTTCCACCACCAATGAGACAGCGAAATGCCACCTATAAGAGACAGAGCAGCAGTTGAAAGAGGTCATCGAGGAGCTGCAGCGCCACAAGCGGGGACCACTTGGAGTCCTCTACGCCCGTGCGATCACGCTGATGAGTCATGTATCGCCCATGCCCTTGACGATGATGATGAGGAAGATCGGGAGGGCGACAAAGCAGCGGAGCCAGGAGGGGGCGTGAGCGGCAACGACGGCTTCACATCGTTCGCAAAAGATTATTGCAAAATTGATTGTGGTTGCACTCTTACGTTGCACCACATATACATGTGGATTCCATTGTCATATACGTGTAAATTGCATTGACATATACATGTAAATTGCATTGTCATTCAATCACATCCAATTTATAATTTGTACATACTGCAATGCATCAATAAATATAACATAATGTATCAAACGTTTGATTGGAATGAAAATGGCGTAAATCGTTATTGCATGCAGTGTTGGAGTAGTTTCCGATTCCGTTTCCTAATAAAATTTCTCATAATTCGAAAATTATAGTGATTTTTTCAATATTTTTAAAAGATTATGTTATCCATAAATTTCTCCAATTACAAAAAATTAAATAGCAGTACAATATATATATGTATAATGCAAATTGCGTAACTATACAGTGCAACACCACATATATATCTAATGCAAATTATGTGACTATACAATGCAACAATAAACAAAAGACGATTTTCTCTTTCCTTATTACAGTTGTGTAATTTATGGCATCCATATCAATTTAAATATCCACCAAAACCGCTCAATAGGATAAGTACCGATTTACCATTGTTGCATTGTATTTTCACAATGCAACCAGAAATTCAAAAATTAAGGAGATAATTAAGGAATCAATTATAGTCATTAGATCCATTCAAATAGACGTTTCAGATCAATTCATATTTCCTACCGTTTAACCTCTTTTTATCTGAAACCACCCATATATATATAGGTAAGTTCAGGTAAAAAGAAGGTAAATGATAAAAATTAGAAAATGATCTTGTATGTCTATTACAATAGATCTAATATTGGTTGTAATCTATCCCTTAATTTTAAAAAATTAGGTTTGTGCACGTGTTGCATCGATAAATTACAATGCAAGAAAGACATTTCAATAAAAATTCGACAGTTGCTGAAATTAAGGGATTCGAAATATTCCCAAAGAACTACCACCTAATTTGAATTTAGTGGCATGTAAATAGGAAAAGTATCAATTGCACTTAACTATTTCCATTGAAACCGTCATTTTTTATTTGGAGTTTTTGTCCACAACAGTTATACAACAAATATGGTGAAATTGACAACATCAGAATAATACGGCGATGCAAAGGTTATGATATATAGCAATTCAAAATATAACTCTCTCCAATGCAATTAAATAAAAATATAAATAATAATATCATCTCTGATTTATTTTAACAATGCATTTACGAAGAACACGTCGACCCAAAAGTGACAAAATAACAATACAAAATATAACTATCTCTAATATAATTAAATAAAAATATAAATAACAATATCATCTCTGATTTATTTTAACAATGCGTTCACTTACATAATGGAATGTAAATATAAACTATATCCATGCAAACATACGACAATCTATCGTTTTCCTTTTCAAATACCAATTTTTCTTCCAGCAATCACTGACGGAATTACTGATTATAATTGCCAAAATGATAGGTATAATGATATCAATTAAATTATGATAACTGACATTCCCTAAATTTATGCCAAAAATAATATATCTATCATAAAATAATTGGTAATCATACCAGTAATTATAAACATATTCTTTCTCTCTCCCTATAACAAATCGACGAATTAATTGAATTTTAATGTATTAAAAAATGCATACACCCAATTTAAACCCAATTTAATCACAACCGTTTATCTAAAAAAGTTAATGATTGTGATGATTTCCTATTTTTTTTTAAAATAAATTCTTTGTATATGATCTACTCCCTATATACTATATAACAAGCGAGAACAAAATCATTTTCACGTTATCATGTCAGGGAATGCACAAATCATAATAATTTTTCTAAGTGGTGTTTATCATGAAATGACATATAAATATATTTCCTCATGATTCCCACTTCTTGACAATTTCCAATCTTCGTAATGTATCAACCGCAGTCACAGTTAGGAGTGAGCAAAATTAACCAAATTCGAAAAATCAAACCGAATCAAATCGAAATATTAAATTTGGTTCGATTATTTTAATTTTTGGATTTGGTTTGATTTTATTTTTTGAATCAAAGTTTAATTTTGGTTTGGTTCGGATTCAAGGAAAACCAAATCGAAAAACCCAATAAACCGAAATTATTTTATTAATATTATAATATATTTTTGTGTTTATTAAATAATATTATTTTATCATATATTTTTTAATTTTATTTTTGTTATATTTAATCTTATATATCAAAATTTTAAATATTATGTAGGAAATTTAATATAATATTATAATATTTATTAAGTTTACAATAAATAGAATTATAATATATAATAAATTATGCAATATTTGTTATCCTTTGAAACATGAAAAATATTGTAGATGTTGACGATTTTTTTTTTAAAGTCAAAATTTTTTGTTAATATATAAAATTATTAAATATATATATATATAAATAATTAGAAGATAAAAACTTATTATTCTAAAAATTTAAAAATAAAATATTTGGACAAACCGAACTAAACCGAAATAAATTTGGTTATTTTGGTTTGGTTTGGTTATTTTTTTCAATCTGAATAATAATTTAGTTTGGTTCGATTTTGAATAAAATCGAATCGAAATATACATATATATCTTTTTATATAATAAATCAATAAGATTTCTATATATTATTTATTTTTATTTGCATCAATATTAGGCACTAATATATACCACTAATCGCTGTATTTTCGACATCATATGATATCCATAATTACTTCATTTATTATTTTTCATTATTAATTTTTTTTAAAATGTGGTTTCGTTTCATTATATCTTCATCATTTATATTGATTTCTATAGTTGGCATTTAATTTAATTGGAAAATATTGGAATTGAGTTACCAGGTTGCTTATTCATCAATATAATCATCATTGTTCAAATACGTGAACGTGATAATTAATAGCTGGCATAAATTGAATTACGTCCCATTCATCCTAAGGATTAGGGGTGAGAATTTGGGATCGGGATTTGGGATTTTCCAGTTCCGACCCGAGTCCCGACGGGATTTAGGACTTCGAGTCTCGAATTTTTCGTGATCAGGACCGAAATCAGGATTGGAAAATTAAAATTTTTCAGAACTCGGGACTCTTGATGTCTCGAAATTAATTTTTAAATTTAGAAAATTTAGTCCCGTTCGGAACTTCGGAACCAATTGGGATATTTTTTTCGAAGACCGGGACTTAAAATTTCTCAATTTCGAAACTCGGAAATTCCAAAATCCCGATCGGGACTGAGACCGGAACCAAAAATTAGCTAATTTTCGGGATCGGGATCGGGACCGAAACTCCCTATCCCGTTCCGATTCTCACCCCTAATAAGGATGCTATAGCTCCATGCATTTGAAAAGTAGTACTATTTGATTTCAGGGAGTTAGTTGTTCAATATTATTTGATATTCTCTCCATCCCACTAAAAGTAGCCACATTTGACCAAATCTGTGAGAGCTTTTTGGTCAAATGTGGCCACTTTTAGTGAGACTGGGGAAGTATTTATTTTGAAAAAATGTGTGTGGAAATATAATTTGTAATATTCCTTTTTTTTATTAATCCATTCATGTTAATATATATTATTCAACCTATTTTGTATATTTAGATTCTCGCAATTAAACGAGGTCTATTATACGCGATAAGTTGACTCTAGTCGAATCTCGCAGGAAAGCTAAGCAGGGCAATCAATTTAAAACACTATATGATACGAATTAAAATATTTCTAAACACTCTATTCAGTTTGATGGGATATTATCTATTCTAATGAAAGCGATTAATGTAACACCCTAATCTTATATGACTTTAATTTATAAATATTTAATGCGGAAAATAATATTTAATAAATAATAAAATATAAATAAGTGAAATAATTTTTTTTTTCTTTGACTTAGTAAAAATAAAATCTTTAAACTTAAAATAGTAGTAATTGAAATAAACTAACAAATTCCTTTTAAAATAACCATAATTGACTTAAGCATAATAATATAGTTTTGCATGTCAATCAAAATACACATACTTTAAAGTCTAGTATTTCTTGCAAACATACTTAATATAGAAATGCATAGAGTTTTCTTAAATAACATAGCACGTCATTCGACTTCCCACACGTCTCCGAGCTCAAGTACCTGAAATGTTAATGTGGGGAATGAGCATACAAAAGTATACTCAGTGTGTGATATTATGCAAAAGTTGTCCACGTTAATAAAACGGTAAACACATGTGGTCATATAACATAGACTTGATTTCGCACGGTGGGCTTTTACCCCA
>JAPKLX010000032.1:1991120-2008490 GCA_026898415.1 Leonotis leonurus
ATACATAACGGTTTATAACCGTTATATATGTGCGTTTTTCTAGTAGTGAAAGGAACCCATAAATAAAGAACTTACTAAATCAAATCCAATATCCAAGCGTAAATCCACACTTCAATCGGAAGGAAAATGTACTTCTATGAACTAGAAAAGCGATGAAATAGAATACGAAAATAAAATGAGAGTGCGTACAAAAATAACTGTAAAAATCCCTATTTAAAACATGAATTATGCTCTTAATTCGCGCACAGCGATGGCTAGGGGTCTAGCGCCCGCGACGCGCGTCATTATGTCTTAGCCAGCTCGACGGCCCAACGCCCGCTGGACCCCTGACATTGTCCCGTCCAAGATGCGCTTCCAGTGCCTGCTGGCCCCAGCGGGCTTGGCATGCCCAACGCTCGTGGGGTGGCCTTAACTGTCCCGTCACTTGCCCCGGGCTTCTCCCGCACCTCCGGCTCGAACTCGGCACAGTCGATATGCTTCCTCAGATCAAATTGCACTCCTCAAGCACCATTTTTGATACGACTCCACCACCTACATTCAATTCACGACTAAACAAAACCCGACATAAAAACGCACAGAATATGAAATGAAATAAACAAAAAGATGATGACACAATACTCGAAACAACTAAAACAACGAAAAAAAAATACACTAGTATGTAAATTTTTTTCCAACCCACCTACAAAAAAGAATTAAATCTATGTTTTCACTATATATATAGTGGGCTCTATAATTCATGATCAAAGATTCATAATTTATTCAGCATGTTTTAGCACCTTCTCGCGTTGTATGATTTTTATATGTACTTACTTCCATTTTAAGAAGAATCTTCTTCATAATATATCCTTATTTAATAAAATAATATAACTCTTAATAAATTAACTCTCGATCACCCTTCTTTAAAACGGGAATTACACGTTTTTGTGCTGTGACGAAGATATTTAATAGAGTAATAAAAAAGTCCTCTTCATAATCCTTATTTAATAAAATAATTTAAATATAATAATATACTACGTCTAAATATCAATTAAGCCCATTCTTGATTCCAGTATGTATTAAGGGTAATTTTAAACATAGCCTCCATTTCTCTTATCATAGCCCCTTAATTAAATTAATATTAAAAATAATATCAAATGTACTTTGTACCCTTTTGGTTTCCAAAATAAATTATCCCCACTAATATCACATTAATTTATAGCGTAAATCACGCATTCCCTCCCCCTCCAATTTTGTTCTAAATATTATACTTCTACAAATTCTCACATTTACTACTAATAATATTTTTATTGTTTCAACAATAACTTTACAAATTACTTTATTAATATGGATATGGAAAAATAAGAATTATTCTCAAACAAATACAAGCATTTCAAAGAATTAGAAGAAAATTGACTAACAAAATCGATTTTGAAAATTGGAGTAGAAATGGTACATTACAAAATCAAAAGAACATATGAGCAAGGCATTACTTTCATTTCAAGCGATACTCAAATTGTTTATTTATAAAATAATACTTGAATTAATTACTATGAAAATTAGTATGTTCCATTTTTTTAAAGAAAATATTTCATGTAAGACGGTTATTTAATTATTTATTTCTATCTCTCACTAACGAAAGTTGAATAGTTGGTCGAGAATTCTAAAAGATGATTGACCTTCTTTGAATTAAACTCTTTCATGGAAATTGAATCTTCACAAAATATGAATTGATTTTGAGAGGATTTTTCTGATAATTTGATAAGTGTTCCCAATAAACTAATTATAATATTATCAAAAAAATTCTAAAGGAGAGGAGGCTATACATTATAAACTTTAATCTCATCTTATTGTTAAAAAAAGGTAAATTTTAACGGCCGTAAAGGTATTCCTTAAAAAAACCCGCTGTAAGGGTATATTTGTACATTAAATATCATTTTTGTTATTGTTTTAAATAAGGGGTTATGAAAAGAGTAATGGAGGCTACATTTAAAATTACCCATGTATTAATCAACTCAGCTAAGATTTAGACATGGATATAACCTTAACCAATGGTTGTGACAAGCCTGCAGCTAAAACATATCAAAGCCCAAATAAATCATCATAAATCATTTTACAAACCTTAACCGATTTTCATCAAATAAACATATTACAACTACCAATAGTCACTCAATCTTTGCATAATTTTTATTCACTAAAGGCCCAAACCTCTTATCAATTGAAGATACTTAATTTCTCTGTTATCAGCTCAGCACCAGGAGAATATATAATTATTTTACGCTTTCAATTTTTTTTTTGCACCAATTATTGCAAATCATTTATCCTGTGAGTTATTACAAATTAAATAATTTTTCTTCAATTTTGCCCGAACTAGTTGCAACTATTGATTCATAATTAATCAAGGCAAGAAAAATATATTTAAACAACATAGTTGAACCATGAATGAAGCTTGTATAATAATAAGTGGTAAAAGATGCTAACAAAAAATCGAAAATTGTTGATATATAGTGATAGTTTTTTTTTTATGTGTATGTATATTGTATAGATATGGTATTGTGTTATGTACTCTAAAACATGTGATGAAACGGACATCTTTAATTATACATACATATATTTATAATATTATCTGAAAACAAAATTAACCACAAAAATAGAAAATGAATAACTATTAAAACATAAACACGTGAGGTTTTAATATGTGATCCAACTCGGACCACAAAAACTCTATTACCACCTATATAGTATATATAGGGCTTATAGTGCAATTGTTGAATCTAGCTAGCTAGCTAGCTATGGTTAATTTAGAGCATAATTAATCTTACTACAAAGCATCTATGATATATGCCAGTGCCATTAATTAATGTGTTAGAAAATGAATTCGAAATGTACGTCATGCATTTGCTGGTATCTCCTCATCATGAAGCTATTTCACTATATCGACTAGCTTTCTTGCCTCACTAATATATACATATACTTCATCCATCTATTGTTTACTTGTTTATTTTTTACCCTTCAATTAAAAAATATGTAAAATATAAAATTTGATAGAGTCCATAATTTTTGAAATGTTATAATTTCTTGAGAAACGTGTGTAACAACCTAAAAAGGAAAACAAACCAATATTCATAGGATAAAGAAATATGTATCTGATTTGATTGGATAGAGCGTTTAAAGTAATCATCGTACAAAATGATCATTTGTATTGAAATTTATGCATGTTAAAAATCAACTTAACAAATAGTTTGACTAAATTTAGATGCATGACTAATTAGAAGCTGGGACGGAATAAGAATTTGATGATGAGTCTAAGAATAAAGAATGAAATTTATGCACACAACAAGATTTGGTAGAGAGAGAATGAGAGAGGAAACAAGTGTTATGGAATGAAGGAAGGATGGACATATATATTATATATATAATAGTAATTGTGTATATATAAAAAGGTAAAATTGATTGGTAGGCTTATCCTAACAGTAACGATATATTCTCTTCGGATTAGGTTTTGGATATGAAAGGGCCCAACTTGATTGTCTATGTTTTCCAATGAATCATTACTCTATTTAACTTACTCTCTTATCTTCTCTTTCTCTATTTTTGTGCTCCAATAAGAATAACACAAAATTTTTAGATACAATTATTAAAAAGATAGTATAAAATAATATTAGAGTGATAAAGGTGATATAGTCCACACTATTTTGAAATAGATAATATTTACTTTTGGACGGAAAATGAAATTTCTTCGTTCTGCTTAAAACTTTTCATTATTTATTTAATTATATATTGACCATTACCTTCGACAAAATAAACATTGTCAAGTCCAAGGTGTGACTATCACGATTTGACGTTATATCATCACTTTTTTATTTATTTTATTTTTGTTCTCCTTTTCTATGGAGAAAGTTATTCTATTTTGTTGGATTGTTTTGTGATAATCAAATACTCCTATCAACTATCTATGTTTCTAAATAGGAATATATAGTGCTTACATATTTCTTTCTTAATTAATTTTTACGTGTCTCATTTTTCTTCTTGATCATTGGCTTTGTTTAAACAGGTAATCGAATTGGTAACGACGTTAACTAATCATTAAGCTTTTGTTCGGTTCAACTGATAAATTAAGCTAAGCACTACATGTTACTAGGGTCGTAATTAATATGAATAGTGATTTGAGGATTAATGATGGCACATAAATCAGATTCTTATGAAAATAAATTATGAATGGGGAATGAGAAAAGATGTAAGGTCTCTATCAATCAATATATATAAAACAGGAAGCATTCCAATTGAAATCAATTTGAGTGGTAATTTTGTAAATAACTTCAATTTCAATGGCAAATATAATACTACAACTATTAAATATAAAAATAAATCTTTCATAAGGAATGCTATATTGTAAACCAATAGAGCAACAAGATAACTTGAGCATTGAACAAATCATAATATACATGTACAACTGAATCTGGTTTATGTTTAGCGTTTAGCTTATTAATTTTTAAAACTTTATAGATTATTTTCTCTCTCCTATAATACATTTCTCCTAAAATTATTTATTTTCTTCGTAAAAATATTTTCAATATTATGCATATTAAATTAAAGATCTCGACAATACATTTAATTTGATATATGTTATATAAAATATAAATTTAATATAAAAAATTATAACACATTAGTAAATTGAAAATAATTATATGTATACATTTTCTTATACATATAATATATTTTACTAAATTATAATGTTCATAATTATAAAGTTGAATATTCTTTATAATATGTTTTAATATTATGCATGAAGATAAATTAGACATAGTGTCTCAATCTATTTTTACTATAAAATTTCAATGTTGTCTAATATGTTTTCCTAATTTTATTTTCTTACATCTAAGTTTAATCTTTTATTTAGTACTAAAAACTTGTCATATTTGATCAGTATATATAATTATTTTTAATATTTAATATTAATAATTATAATCAATTTGTATTGTTGATAAATTCAACACTAACATATATTGACTTTGTCCCACTTATTTAAACATATTTTCTTTTTTAAGTTGTCTCACTTATTTAGACACATTTCTTTATTTAGCAAATTATAAAGCACAAACCATGTTCTTCAGAAAATATTACAACTAAATATTAATATCAATGTGAAAAGTAAATGAATTTAAATAAGTGGGACGAAAGGAGTATAGTTTTTTAAAAAATATTAATTTTAATGTATTATTATAAATATTAATTAAATACTAAATTTAATAGTGAAACATAGAATGAAATACAAATGGTCATTCCATTTAGGAGCTCTATTAATTTATCAGCTCTATTAATTTGTTGTTACATAAAATTATGTCAAATATTTATTATTATATAAAAAAATTAGAATTTCACAACAAAATATAACGACAAATAATAATGAGTTAAAATATATTTATTATGAATTTTTATTAATATACACATATGTTTAAATAGTTATGTAATATTATCTTATTTTTTAATTTTAATGTGTTGTTATAAATTAATAAAAAACGACTCTTTATAAAATAAAAAATTGAATGAGGTAAAATAAATCGAAGTTATTGTATCAAATCGTTGATTATGTTCTCAAATTTTGAAACTGTAACCGAATTGTCCCCGGCATAGTCACAATTGAGAAGAGTACTATCGATTACAGTTTTAAAACCATCAAATAAAATTGGATTACAATATTTTTGATTTCTTTAAGTATCTATATTATAAATTATTTATAAATAGATTATAAACCCATGCATAGGACGGGTGCAATACCTAATTTAAAATTAATAGTTAAGATTAATTGATTTTGATAAAAATATTTTTATTATTATTGATTTATGAAAATTAATTTGTAGAACAAATTACCTAAATTTATTAAAACTGGTGATTGAAGTATATATATTGTTTGAAATAAAATAATAGTGATTAGTGAATTAAATATTGATCTGTAAAAGTGAAATTTGAAGCTAAAACTTCAGTATGAAGTAACCACGTCACACAATTAACATATATTGATCAATAAATTAAATTGTGTCCCCATTGAAGATTATAATAACACGTGTTGGATTTGGAGTATTTAAAAATATGATGAATACTAGATTATTATTCGTCTAAATTTTACTGAATTAATATTTTATAAAATTTATAAAAGTATTTGACATGATTTCGTTTATTACTATTTGTTGTCATAAATATACAAACTATTTATTTATGTTAAATATGTATAGTAAAAGTCCTTAATTATGTATATGATAAACTTGCAATCGCTCCAAAATTAATGAAAAAATAAATTTACAACTTGATATATTTATATCATAAAATATTTAACTCATGTAAACTTGTCTATTAGTAGACTCGTACTAACAACTTAATATTTTTTTTCGAATATATTTGAATTTAGTTTATATACTCATATTCGTTCTAAAGTAAAGTAAAAATGATTCTAATACTCATTATTATTAGATGTGTTCAAAAGAATCGTAATCGGCGGTTATGAGAACCGAATCGTCAGAGATTACTAAAATTTATAATATTTTATTAGATATTAAAATTTTATATATAATTTATATAAATTATTATTAAATCAGTTATCAAAATATACATATCAAACTAATATATCAATATATATATATATTATATTTATGAAAATTATACTAAATATGGAGTAATATATAATAAAATATATGATATACAGAAAAATAAAAATATAACAAAAATATCATACGCCTACATGAAAATAAGAATATATAATATTATATGTGATTAATATGATTTTATTAATAATATATTAATTTAAAAGTTAATATTGCACATTATTGTTTAAAGTATGGAATGATTCTTAAATATGTCTACTAATTAATTAAGATTATAATTACCCTATTTGGACCTATTCTTAATATTATAGTATTTTGAAAATAAAAAATTTTAAAAATTTAGAAAAATGGCAAAATTGAAATGGGAGGTTTAGAGGATTTCAAGGATTGTAAATATTTTTTATATTAATGAAAATGAAATTAGTATGTAATATAATATAAGATATATAAATAAATAAGCAAATTATATAATATTTGATTGAATTTTCAATTTTTATTATTTATATTGAAAACTATCTATGAATTGTTACCATAATAAAAATATGTTATAATAGTCATAAGTGATAAATTATAAAATTTATTTTTTTTTTCAAATAAATTGAAATATAGACATTTTCATACAATTTATAATATTTTATTAGATTTGAAAAGTTATATATAATTTATATAAATTATTATTAAATCAATTATCAAAATATACATATCAAACTAATATAATATATATATATATATATATATATATTATTTATGAAAATTATACTAAATATTGAGTAATATATAATAAAATATACTCCCTCCGTCCCACTTAAGTTGGGCATTTCTTTTCGGCACGATAATTAAGAAGTGTTATGATGAGTTGAAAAGGAGTATAAAGTGGTGATAGAAATATATATTATTTAAATTTGTGTATGTATTAAAGGTGTTCTAAAAAGGAAACGACTCAACTTAGTTGGGACGACCCAAAAAGGAATATGTTGTGCCACAAATGGCTATGAAGGCTAATTGTAATGGTGAAGATGTTGTTGCTAGCGATGGAGTCGGGAATGTTTTGGCAGAGGGAGTGGTGGAGAAATTGCATGCGTGTTGGTGAAGATGAAGAGAGAGATGATGAAGTGCCATGTGGGATGATGAAGTGCCATGTGGACATCTTAGCAACATCCACTACGTACAAGTGGAGGGTTTAGATGAATGCTAGGGTTACTATGTTATTTGCTGAACTAAGTACTTGCAATTATGTTATTTTATGTTTCTGCCCCACTTATGTAATAGGGGAGAACCTTGCTTTTGGAAACATTATGAAATATGAATTAACTTTCTTTCTATCTCTTCTTTTCCTTCCTTTCTTCTTCTACTTTCGATCATATCAAGTCTGTCACTCTATTCCAGAATTGTATCTCAATATACAAACTAAATCCTAAACAACAAATCACTACAGTTGGTATCAGAGCCACCGGTTGGGACCATGGCCGATGGAACTAGAGTTCGTGAGTTGATGGAGGCACACAAGCGAATGGAACAGATCCTGCACGAAGAAACAACCAAACGAGAAGCTTCAGAAATCAAGCTACAAGAACAAATCACTGGTATACATGATAAGTTTGATGCTGTGAATGACACCTTAAGTAAATTACAGTTACAATTGTCTAATCTCAGTAAAGGTAAGGGCTCAATTCTGGGTCCATATTCAGATGACACAGGTGGTGGTGAGAATACCACGGGATATAAGCCTAAGTTTAATAATGGAGGAATGATGAGCCCATTACCTAAGGTTGATTTTCCTAAATTTGATGGTACTCAACCTAGATCATGGATGCTCAAATGTCAAAATTATTTTGCTCTCATTCCTAATATACCTGATGTTCAAAGAGTTAAAATAGCCACAATGCACTTTGAGGGCAAGGCTGATCTGTGGTATCAAAATGTGGCAGCTAGGCACCCAGACTTGAGTTGGCACAGCTTTGTGGGGATGGTCTCTGAACGTTTTGAAGATCTTAGAGATGCCAGGATTATTGGAGAGTTTAATAAGCTAACTCAACAGGGCAGTTATGTGGATTATGTAAATAAGTTTGAGGAATTAAGGGCTTGTTTAACACTTACTGGGATGGCAGATTTCACAGAGGAATACTTTGTAGCCAGCTTCATTAGTGGGTTGAACAATGAAGTACAGTCAGCAGTGAGGATGTTCAAACCTGTCACAGTAGAAGAAGCAATTGAATTGGGTAATGAACAGATGAATACTTTAGATGCATTATCCAAGAGGATGAAAATACCTAACAGGCCCAACTACACTGTACCACAGCAGAAGAAGGTGGAGAGCATTCCACAAACACCAAGCAAAGGAGTGCAGGTACCAGGCAAACCCCCTTTCAAATATCTCACCTCTGCTGAGATGAATGCAAGAAGAGAACAAGGCTTATGTTATAATTGTGATGAGAAGTATGCACCAGGGCATAGGTGTAAGCAAAGGATTTCTTACCTAATCATGACTGAGCAAGAAGAAGAATCTTTATGTGATGTGCTCCAGCCAGACATTACTGAGGATCCAGCACCTGAAGTACCTGTCATGGAAGAAATACAATTAACACTCAGCTCATTGAAAGGTGAGAGTGCTATCACAACTATGAGAGTGATGGGAGATGTTAATAAACACAGAATTAACATCCTTATTGACTCTGGTAGTACCATTAGTTTTATCAATGAGGCTACAGTTAAATTATTGGGCTGTGAAACTACTTCTGTGCAGCCTATGTTAGTAAAGGTTGCTAATGTAAATAATATGATGAGTTCAAGGAAGGTGGATGGGTTTAAGTGGAAGATGCAACAACATGCCTTTAATTATTCACCCAGGGTTCTGAATATTGAAGGTTGTGATTTAATCCTGGGAGGAGATTGGCTTAAAGCTTGCACACCAATTGCTTTGGACTATGACAAGATGACAATTGGTGTGACTTGGAATGGAAAGCGCATTAATCTCCAAGCTATCACTGAGAAAGGACATTGTCATTGGATATCTGGTTCACACTTATATTCCTTACTCACTAAGAATTTTGATAACATAGCAGAATTGTTTTGGGTTAAAGTGAAGGGTGAAGTTGGAGAGAAGGACACTGATTGGGAATATTTGATCAAAGAGTTTGTAGATGTGTTTGAGGAACCTAAAGGGTTGCCACCCTCTAGGGGATCAGAACATCAAATCATATTGAAGCCTGGTAGTATACCCAAACACCAGTTTCCCTATAGGGTGTCACATAATCAAAAGGAAGAAATAGAAAAGATTGTCAAGGAGCTATTGGACAATGGGTTCATCCAGCACAGCACTAGCCCATTTGCATCTCCAGTTTTATTGGTAAAAAAGAAAGATTCTACTTGGAGGATGTGTGTGGATTATAGGTATCTCAATGGCTTAACTGTTAAGCATGATTATCCTATTCCTGTCATAGAAGAACTTCTGGATGAACTGCATGGGAGTAAGTGTTTTTCTAAAATTGACCTGAGGTCAGGCTATTTCCAGATATTGATGGACCCCAGATATTGATGGACCCAACACACAGGGCCTTGACAGCTTTTAGAACTCACCATGGCCATTATGAGTTCTTGGTTATGCCCTTTGGTCTATGTAACGCACCAGCAACATTTCAATCTCTCATGAACCAAGTATTTGGTCCTTACCTAAGGAGATTTGTTTTGGTATTCTTTGATGATATTTTGATCTACAGCAAGAATACTACAGATCATCATGATCATTTGACTAAGGTACTCAGCTTATTGAGACATCACAAGTTGTATGCTAAGAGAAGCAAGTGCAGTTTTGGCAAACCACAGATGGATTTCTTAGGTCATATTATTTCAGCTGAGGGAGTCTCTACTGACCCTGAGAAGGTGTCAGCCATGGTGAAATGGCCTGTTCCTATTAATCTTAAACAACTGAGAGGATTCTTGGGGCTTACTGGTTATTATAGGAAGTTTGTAAAGAATTATGGGATGATTAGTAAACCACTGACAACACTTCTTAAAAAGGGAGCTTTTACATGGAACCAAGAGGCAGAACAGGCTTTTCAAGAGCTTAAGTTGGCCATGACTTCTACCCCTGTTCTAGCTCTTCCAGATTTCACTATACCCTTTGTCCTAGAGACTGATGCAAGTGGCTCAGGTATTGGTGCTGTCTTGATGCAAAGAGGGAGACCAATTTCTTATTTAAGTAAGCAACTCAGTCCTAAAAACCAGGCCCTTTCTGTGTATGAGAGGGAATTCTTAGCTATAATTATGGTTGTGCAGAAGTGGAGATACTATTTGCAAGGTCATAAGTTTGTGATAAAGACAGACCAACAAGCTTTGAAGCATATCCTAGATCAGAAAATCACTACACCACTACAACAGAAGTGGATTATCAAGCTCTTGGGTTATGACTATGAAATCTACTATAAGAAGGGAAGTGAGAATAGGGCTGCTGATGCCTTATCCAGATGTGACATACCTGGAGCTGACATAGCTGCTATTACTACCTTGGTTCCTACTTGGGTACAACAAGTTAGTGAAACTTATAAGGGGGATGTATTTTTGCAGAAAATTATGCAGCAGAAGTTACTTCAGCCATCATCCCTGCCAGCTTGGGACTTATGTGGAGAGATGTTGAAGTTTAAGGATAGGATTGCTATTGGCATCACCACTAACTTGAGACAAGATTTGATAAAAGAAATGCATGATAGTGGTTATGGGGGGGCATTCAGGAGAAAAGGGTTCCTATGAGAGGTTAAGGAGGTTATTCTACTGGCCTTCCATGGTAAATGATGTTCAACAGTGGGTACAAGGCTGTGAGATTTGTTGCAAGAGTAAAGCTCAGGGGGGTCCATACCCAGGTCTTTTGCAGCCATTACCTATTCCCAACCAGGCATGGACACATATCACTATGGATTTTGTGGAGGGTTTACCTAAGTCTAATGGAAAGAATGTTATCTTGGTGGTGGTGGATAGGTTGACTAAGTATGCTCATTTTATAGCTCTATCACACCCCTTTACTGCACAATCTGTTGCTAAGATTTTTCTGGACCAAATATATAAACTACATGGCTTGCCTCTTAGCATTGTTTCAGACAGAGATAAGGTATTTACTAGTGGTTTTTGGAGGGAGCTCTTCAAGGGAATGGGCACTAAGCTTGATATGACTTCAGCCTACCATCCACAATCTGATGGTCAGACTGAAAGGGTAAATAGGTGTGTTGAAACCTACTTGAGATGTATGGTTCACCAGAATCCTAAGTAGTGGGTTGAGTTGGTTGGCTTTGGCTGAGTTATGGTATAATACGAATTATCATACAGCTTTAAAGGCTACTCCTTTTGAGGCCTTGTATGGTTATAAACCCCCTCTTCACAATCTTCAGCAATTTCTGCCAATTAATAATGAAGAGGCTAAGGATTTACTTCAGCAGAGGAGACAATTATTACAAGAGTTGAGGGAGAATCTGGATCAGGCTCAAAACCGTATGAAAGTCTATGCTGATAAGCATAGAATTGAACGGGAATTTGAGGTGGGCGACTGGGTGTTTCTAAAATTGCAACCTTTTAGGAAAAATTCGGTAGTGTTGCGCAGAAACTTGAAATTGGCAACTAAGTACTACGGGCCATTTCAGATTCTAGAAAGGGTGGGTCAAGTGGCTTATAGATTAAATTTACCTGAAGGGTCTCGCATTCACCCAGTCTTTCACGTTTCTTTATTGAAGAAATTGCTTCGTTCTTCAGCTAATCCAAGCTCCATATTACCCACTGCTGATCAAGATGGAGTCTTTGTGGTTACCCCATCGCAATTCCTGGAAAAAAGAGAGATCTTTAGAGCTAATAAATCGGTGAAGCAAGTTCTAGTACTGTGGAATCCTCCATCGAACAATGTTACTACCTGGGAAGATGTATCGTTTATTCATAAGAAATTCCCAGATTCCGATCCTTGGGGTCAAGGATCTCTTAATGGGGGAAGCACTGTTGTGCCACAGATGGCTATGAAGGCTAATTGTAATGGTGAAGATGTTGTTGCTAGCGATGGAGTTGGGGATGGAGTCGGGAATGTTTTGGCAGAGGGAGTGGTGGAGAAATTGCATGCGTGTTGGTGAAGATGAAGAGAGAGATGATGAAGTGCCATGTGGGATGATGAAGTGCCATGTGGACATCTTAGCAACATCCACTACGTACAAGTGGAGGGTTTAGATGAATGCTAGGTTACTATGTTATTTGCTGAACTAAGTACTTGCAATTATGTTATTTTATGTTTTTGCCCCACTTATGTAATAGGGGAGAACCTTGCTTTTGGAAACATTATGAAATATGAATTAACTTTCCTTCTATCTCTTCTTTTCCTTCCTTTCTTCTTCTACTTTCGATCATATCAAGTCTGTCACTCTATTCCAGAATTGTATCTCAATATACAAACCAAATCCTAAACAACAAATCACTACAGAATACGCCCTAACTTAAGTGGGACGGAGGGAGTATGATATACAGAAAAATAAAAATATAACAAAAATATCATATGCCTACGTACGTGAAAATAAGAACATATAATATTATATGTGATTAATATGATTTTATTAATAATATATTAATTTAAAAGTTGATATTACACATTATTGTTTAAATTATGGAATGATTCTTAAATATGTCTACTAATTAATTAAGATTATAATGATCCTATTTGGACCTATTCATTAATATTATACTCCCCGGTCCATGAAAATGGTTTACACTTTGACCCGACACGGGTTTTAATAATGTATGTTGACTTTAATAGGAATGTGTAGTTAGTGGAGTTTGAGTCTCACTTGATATATTGTTTTAAATTAAATTATGTATAGTTAGTGGTGGGTCTCTTTACTACAAATGGAATGTTTCAAATGTAAATTATTTTCGTGGACGTCCCAAAATGACAAAATGTAAATCATTTTAGCGGACGGATGGAGTAGTATTTTGAAAATAAAAAAAATTAAAAAGTTAGAAAAATGGCAAAATTGAAATGGAAGATTTAAAGGATTTTAAGGATTTAGGTGGATAGATTTGACTTAATTTGTATTATATTATAGATTTGGCGGACAAATAATATTTTTAAAGTTTTTGAATGGGTGAGGTCCTTAACTAGTCTCTTCACATAGCCTAAACAATTCGAGAATGGAAAAGCACAAAAAGATGGGGAGATTAAAAAAGGTTTCATAGTTTCCACACAAAAAAAGGTGTCTTAGTTTCATAAATTCTCGATGCAATTCAGTTGGACATTTATTATGATGTTCATATTTTATACCCAAATCGAGTCATCGACCAACCTATTTTAATAATATTATATATATATATATATCTAATTTATTTAATCTATATGCATATTTATTTATAGGAATTATAGTGTTATCTCCATTAATTAATATGGTACCTAGATTGTTATCATATCTTTTTGTTAATGTTACTATGTTAGTATATTTAGAACTTATTTTAAAATATAACATTCTTCTTATTTTGTTTTTATCTAATACTTTTATAATATAAAATAAAATGTATGAATACATTTATAAAAATATGAATAAAATGGATCTATATATGTAAATGTAATATTTTATTGTTACTTAAATTAAATAGGACACTTGAAGTATATAATTATAAGTTGTAACTCTAGAACGTGGTGTGGGCTCTTTAAATGCACCATCACTGTCTCATTTACACTCGCCCTGCACTGCACTGCCCCCTTCTCAATTTAAACATTGCCTACCTCATTTAATAACTTAAATGTTCCTCTTTTTATATGATAAACTTGCTAAATTAATCAAACTTATTTTTATAAAGAAATTTCAACTTATTTGTTAGAAGATACTATTTCTGAAAGTGTAGATCTGATAAGCTCTAAGCAGACACTCGTTTCCCATTTTGTGATTGTGGAGACTTAATTATTTCCTTACTTGACCTAACTACCATACTAAATATAAGAATTAATCATTTCTTTACTCCACCTACCTAGCATGTTAAATATAAGAAGGTTCGCTTAAAAGAAAAGGGAATTATATAATTCCATCAAAGGAGCTTACAAAATCGAGTCGTAAAAGAGACGAGTGGCAAAGCGTCTGCCGGCTGGTAAGATTATGAACTCATGACCTACTTCTTTAGCCGACTTGATAGTTAATACTCTCTCCGTTCTATTTCATTAGTTCTATTTGACTTCATTTATATTAAGAAATGTGTTTAATATATTTTAGAAAATATAATTTATATGTAATAGTTATATTTTATATTTATTCATTAGTCTAGATTTGTTTTTTTATAAATATTAATGAAGATTATTTTTATAAAAAATACCTTTTAATATTATTCGCATTGAGATATTAGACTATAATTTGTTACGTTTCAAAAAGAAAAGATAAATTATTATGATTGGAGGGAGAAAGTATCATTTATGAATAAATGAGTTCACTTATACTTGCATTATTACACTACCTACGTAATAATTTCCATACTCATTTTCTTCGAATAATAAAATTTAATCATTTATTTTTCATTTATCAAAATATATACTTCAACAAATAAATATACTGCGACTATTTACTGATACTGTAAATTAATCTTACACCATTTGATTTTTTAAAATAAATATTCATTCAATTCATAATTATTGCAATAAATTTCAACCGTCAAATGTTAATAGCAGCATTGAGAATAAAATGTTTCGTGTAATGAATGACTCCTCTCCATTTTACTTTTAGCACGAGAAAAATAAAATAAATATGGGATTAAATGCAGAGAGCAGCTAAATTAATAAAATAAAATAAATTGTACTTTTTTCTTCTCATTACATTAGACGCATTTGTGTTTAGTTCGGATACCAATATTTAGTTATAATGATTTTTGAGTAAAAAATTTTGTGCTTTAAAACTTACCAAAAATATAAATGTCTAATTAAATAGAATGTCACAACGAGGAAAATGCGTCCAATGAGCGAACCAATCACTGAGCTGAGTTGAGCTATTATAGATAGGAATAAGAGCATGAAATAAAGCCCAGAAACTAGGAAGACTGTGTGTGAGTGCACCTAATATAATACTACATCTTTCACATTTATTTTAATACATTTTTTAGTTAACTAAATGTATTATAATAATAAAATGTGTCAAGATAAGCGGAACGAAACCACCATTGCCAATCCCTTTTTGCAACTACAAAATTTAATGTGTGTGTGCTGTCTACCTATTGATCATCTATGTATTAAATGTATATTTGTTTATTTTGGAGCCTACTCTTTCTTCAGTTTATTGTTTATTTACTTCACAACTGAAGTCCACTATTATATATAGGATTTTCACTTAAATTTTGTTTCTTGAGCTGTTTTCAATTGATCAACATCTATTACTGTATATTGGAAAAACATTCGCACATATGGAAGTTTTTTTTTTTTATATATATCTTTGTTAATAAGTTGAGATCAAATAAAGGCCGTGGATAGTAAAGCAAACTTTTTTCCGTCCACGAAAATATGTCGTTAAGTTAATGTGAATTTAAGAAAAAGTTGAAAAAAGTATTTATAATAGTGAAAAAGTTAACGAGAGTTGTTTGTATATGTATTATGGATAAAATAGTTAATAGTCGAATTGATGAGTTTAATTGGATTAGTGGTGAATGATAGAAGTGAGTATGATTCTGCTGCAATCTCCAAATTTCAAGACCTCTGCCACATGAATCATGTCACGTGGCCCTAGTGCTATCCAGACAAATAAATATAATTAATTATACTTTATTCTTCACCACAGAGTTTTAGTACTCCTATAATATATGTATTGGGTGAATAAAATATATGAGTATATATATAATATATGTATGGCCAAATTATTATAAATGGATTTTACTTTATAATAATCTGCGAGGCCCAAGTTGCGTAATTTAAGCTGATCCGATCATGATTCACTTGTGTCACTTTTTTCGTTTTTAAAATTTAACGGATTAACAACAGAATTCTTATGTAATCGTTATTCAATTTTAATAACGGAATTACAGATCGAATAATCCGTTATTAAAATTTAATAATAAAATTTTATGTTACATTTTTGTTACTAAAATTGAAAAAATTATTTTAGAAACGGAAATTCCGTTACAATTTCGTTGTTGTTATATAGTAATGGAATATATTCCGTTGTTAAATTTTTTTTAGCTAACATCGATATTACTATGAATATATATGTTACAAATTCATTACTAACATTTTTAGTAACGAAATTTTTTACTTTTGTAACGAAAAATTCCGTTGCTAAATTAATTTGTTCTTTTTTTTTTTTGTAGTGGCAGTTTGCAATCAGATCTTCTTATTATATAGGGATGTTTGTGATTAAGTTCAAAATTGAATCATACTTGCATAGTTGTTACAATGATTTAAGATTTGTAAATACGAGGATTCAGATTCCAAACCGTCAAGTTATGATGTTGAACCATTCATAAAATAATAGTAATATGTTAAAAAATTTAAATATTTGTATTATTTATACTTATACATTTGATCATTTAATTTTTAAAATTTTCATTATTATTTTATTTATCGATTTTAAAATTATAGTAATTTTAAAATATAAATAATTATTTTATCATTCTATAAAATTACAAAGTATTATTAATTTTAAATTAAAAATTCAAAGTTTAATTTGTATTTTATTTTATTATTAAAATATTTATAATTTTATGAATTATAAAAAATTACTAAAAAATTAAGGTTGTAATTTTGAATTGATGGTTACGATTCACGATTCCGTATTTTGATATAGATGATAGGAGTACAAATATTTATTGTGAA
>JAPKLX010000032.1:2008500-2037359 GCA_026898415.1 Leonotis leonurus
TTCCGTATTTTGATATAGATGATAGGAGTACAAATATTTATTGTGAATTAAATGAGTACATGAATATGATTATTAGGTCCAGGTGCAATGGAAATACACAAAGTTTTCTGTTGAATTTTACCACTTTTGCTTTTCAGAACGAAGTCAAAAGTTTCTGAAATTTTCTATAATATAACTTTTGAATACTTTCCTCTAAGAAACCTAAGAAAAGAAAAAGATGTTTATATTTATTTACATTATACATTCTAAATAAACTATTATTTTATTATTCCAAGCCGTGGGTGAACCCATATATGATTTAAGTTTTTTATTTGCGGTCGTCAAAAATTACAAATATAATATTTATAAAGGTTTTAATTTAGATTTCAAAATATTTCTTAAAAGATGTATTAAGTCAAAAATTAAAATCTCGTTTTTAGTCTTATTTTAGAACTCACTTGTTAAGAAGTTCAGTTTACAGGTACACGCAACCTGAAAGACTCAAGAACTGAAGTCCAAGACCAGTACTGAAGTTTTCTATAACTCATTATCAAATCAAAACTGAAGGAACATGTTACTGAAAGATATGGCCTGAAGTTTTGAAGTTGAAGTTATTTGAAGCATGAAGATAATAATGACTGAAGCTCTGCACTGGAGTTACCATTTAAGTCACACTTGCTACTGAGTGATATGCTACTCCTATAGGCATTATCACTTTTGAGAAAGATCTCACTAGGTGAAGTAAGATTAGGGGTGGAAAAAAATACCGAAAAATCGGTATACCGGGCATACCGAACCGAAAAAAAACTGAAAATACCGTATTAACGGTATACCGATTTTTTTGGTACGGTATCGGTATGAATTTTGACGATACCGCGGTATACCGAATTATACCGAACTTTCGGTATATACCGAATATTCGGTATAACGGTATATACCGAAATACCGATAATCGGTATATACCGGATGTTCGGTATTACGGTATATACCAAAATTTTTTATATTTATATTTTTAATTATATATTAATTTTATTTTTATATTTGATTAACATTAATATCAAAATAAAAATTAATTTATTATCTTAATGATATACTATAGAATAATATTGCAAATACAATATATAATTTCTTCATTTTAATATTTTAGTAATTAGAGTAAAAGTATATATACTAACAAAGATAATAATTGTATTATATTTTATGTAATAGTATTGCAAAAATATTTGTTAGAGGTGTACTCCTATAATCAAATAATTTTAATTTGATTGAGATATATGTTCGAATATTCATATTTCTATTTAATATTTTATGATTCAAAATTCAAATGTGGGAAAAATGATTCCATTAATATTTAAATACAAATAAAAGTTTATGAAGTATGATTATATATTCGAATAATTATATATTCATATATGATAATTGACATTTCATATTATATGTGTAATATGTATATATTCATATTAAAAATTGAATCTAATTGAATACTTTCAAATATCATTATCAAATAAAATAGATGCATAAAAATTAAATTTGAATATTCAAATATTCAAATAACTTAATGAATTTACATCAAATCGAGTATTATTATAACATTATAATACATGTAATTTTTTTATGAATTAATTATTATTTGCTAATATATTTTAATTATCTAATCAAGTGTTATACTGATATATATACTGTTTGAAGTTTGATCCGAGTCATTTACACCCTATTCACATCAATCATCATACTTATAAGAACTTTAATTTAAATAATAACTTTATAATATAGGTAAGTTTAATTATTATTTTTTTGAATGAATTATTATTTGCAAATAAATTTTAATTATTCAAATAACTTAATGAATTTGTATCAAATCGAATATTATACTGATATACTATTTGAAGTTTAATTCGAGTCCTTTACAGTACTCCATTCACCAATCATAATACTCACAAGAATTTAAATCTTAATAATAACATTATAATATATGTAATCTTAATTTTTATGAACAAATTATTATTTGCAAATATATTTTAATTATTCTTTATTAGATTATAAGTAATTTTTTATAAATTAATTATATTATTATTTATAAATAATTTAAGCATGTAGAATATATATAATTTATTAAATATACCTAAAGCAATATTAGCTACTATTAAAGCAGTAAAGCATAGCTAATATACATATTATTATATTTAAGTAGTGTTTTAAGATTTTTGTTAGGAATTTTGATTTTTTTAATGTTATTGTTCGGTATACCGTGACATTCCGGCATGAACGGTATACCATGAAATTTCGGCATGAACGGTATACCGTGAAATTTCGGTATGAACGGTATACCGAAAATTCGGTATGGCATGCCGAAAGTTCGGCACGGTAACGGTATCGGCGATTGGTATACCGAACTTTCGGTATACCGAACATGTTCGGTACGGTATCGGTATACAATATTTCATACCGTATTTTTCAGTACGGTATACGGTATGACAAAATATTTTCGGTATGCCGTACCGACCCACCCCTAAGTAAGATCTTATTACAAACACCAAAAATGGTAAAAATGACGACGACTCCAACGAGAAGAATTTCAAATGCTGAGGACGAAGCCTTCTCTCACAACAGAAATATTCTTGAGATTGTCTTATAAATACCCCGCTGCTTCAAACGCTTCAAACACCGCTTACCAATCATTCATACACTCAATCGCTCTATCGCTCTAAAGCTTTCTTCTTCACGCAAGCCTTCAGTTTAAAGAACACTCAAGCTCACTGTTAATCTATAACGTGTTCTTTAGTAGCGATATTCACTATAACCGAAAAATAGATCTAGCTTAGATTTTGTTCATAGCTAGAAGTGATAGACAACATTGTTTATCTAACCTTCAAGGTTGATCACTGTAAGACACCTCTCCACCTAGTTGGAAACCCTCGACTCACATTGAGACTCGTGGACCTAGGAATTTTTATCTCCGAACCACGCAAACCAATTTTTGTGTCTTCTTTATTTACTTTCAGTATTTATTCTCTAACGCTTATTGCATATATTGAATACTGATTAAGTGCAAACTTGAACATTAACATTAAGTTTTCCTGATAAACGAGTAAGTTTTCAAACCACCACTTCCGCACTGCTATACTTAAAATATTAGTTCATCAGTCAAAGACTAAGTGTAGACTGAATGATTACTATCTAAAGTTACAACTATTTACTGAAGCTACCTCCCTTCATATTTGAGAAGTTCACTAAAAGTTCTTTAATCTGAAAAATTTTAACTGATGTATCCCCATATATTCAGTATACTCATTTTGAGACTAACAATTTAAAAACACACTGTGTCAGAAAAAATTAAGAAAGCAAATGATTTGAACTTTTCAAGTTAAAATTTAATTTATTGATGGTTAGGGTTTAAAATTCACATACTATACGTTAAAAAAAACATCTAAATACTATCCTTTTGTATAAATAGTAACACTCTGTTCATTTTTAAGGAAAGGCATTTTTTTGTCACGTAAATTAAATTTTTTTACTTATAATTTAAAGTGTTTATTAATTGCACACTTGTTATCATTTAACACTTTTTATTATTTTTATTTTAAAAAATGACTATTATTTGTAGAGAACATTCTAAAATGGAACACTTCTCGTTTTGAGAGGATATAATGATATTGTTTTTGTATATTTGTATGTTTATTAAATTTAATCGATAAAATTAATATAATGCAGGAGTAATTACTTGTAATGGTTGCTTTTTCTTTTAATAACAATAGTATGATTAAAATTAATCGAACTTTTACATTATGTATAGTGCAATATTTTAATTTTAGATGTTGACACCATATTATTAAATAAAAATGGGAGGACGTAGATAGATAAGAATGGGAAGAAAGGCAACTACAATATAATTTTGTTTTAATTACAAGTGCCCGATTCAATTAATTCATCCAATCCCCAATCCAGACACGTCACATAAGCGGTGCACTATTTTAACAATTTTTTGCTCAAAAAATCTAAGAAAATAAATCAAAAAAAGAAAAGAAAAAGAAAGAAGATAAATACTTGTAAAAGAAAGAGATTAGAAAGTTAGCACACTCACCGTCGATATTATTCAAGCCAAACACAGATTTGGGTTTTCCGACCGTATGGCCGCCGCCGCCTCCTCCGGGACTACTGTGAACGACCTCCCCGACGTGATCCTATCCAACATAATCGCCGCCGTGACGGACGTTCGCAGCCGCAACTCAGCCTCCCTGGTTTGCCGGAAGTGGTGCCTCCTGGAGCGTGCCACCCGCTCCGCCCTGAGCCTCCGTGGGAACCTCCGCGACCTGTTCATGGTCCCCACTTGCTTCCCTTCCATCTCCAGCCTCGACCTCTCCCTCCTCTCCCCCTGGGGCCACCCCCTTAGCTCCGCCTCCGACCCCGCCCTCCTTGCTCACCTCCTCCGCATCGCCTTCCCCTCCCTCTCCCTCTCCTCCCTCACCTTCTACGCCAGAAACCTCTCAACCATTCAGCTCGTAGCTTCTCAGTGGCAAAACGTCGAACACGTTAAGCTCGTGCGGTGGCACCAGCGCCCCCAGGTCGCCGTTGCCGGCGACGAGCTGAAGGTGCTCTTCTCAGAATGCCGCCGCCTCAAATCCCTCGATCTCTCATCCTTCTATTGCTGGACCGAAGACGTGCCGCCGGCGCTCGAGTCCTACCCCGCCGTCGCCTCCAACCTCACTCGCCTCGACATCCTGAACCCTTCGTTTTCGGAAGGTTTCAAATCCGACGAGATCATGATAATCACAAAATCGTGCCCCAATCTGAGGGAGCTCAGAGCCGCCTGTAGGTTCGATCCGCGGTACATCGGATTCGTTGGAGACGATGCCCTAGCCTCCGTGTCTATTAACTGCCCCAAACTGGGGATTCTTCACTTAGCCGATACATCGGCGCTGCAGAACGTTCGGGGCGACCCCGAGCACGACGGATTCTCGGCAGAGGATGCGAGTATCAACGTCGCCACCTTGATTGAGCTGTTCTCGGGGCTTCCATTGCTGGAGGAATTGGCGCTAGACCTCGGTAACAATGTGAGGGATAGCGGTGCGGCGTTGGAGGTGCTCAACTCGAGATGTCCAAAGTTGAGATCACTGAAGCTGGGGAATTTCCATGGTATCTCGACGCCGGTGGAGTCGAAGATGGACGGCGTGGCGCTATGCCAATCGCTGAAGTCGCTTTCGATTAGTAATGTGGGGGATTTGGATGATATGGGGTTGATTGCAATAGGAAGAGGTTGCTGTAGATTAACCAAGTTTGAGATCCACGGTTGCAAGACGATAACAGTGAGAGGGATGAGGACTTTGGCTTCCTTGCTTGGTAGGACACTGGTTGACGTCGGGATTTCCTGCTGCAAAAACCTCTCTGCCCGCCAATCATTGAAAGCTTTGGAACCCATTCAACATCGGATTGAGAAGCTTCATATTGATTGTATCTGGGCTTCCGACCAAGATCTCGAGCTTCTTGACTTTGATCTCAACGACTCCAGCCATTCAAGTGCAAACCAGTATAGGAACGCAGAGTACGACTATGATGAGTCGAGTAAGGTGAGCAAGAGGTGCAAATATTCATATGATCTGAACTTAGATTTCACTGCGAATGTCAATGGCTACGAGTACGAGGGTGGCAATGACCATGGTGTGAGCCTGAGGACATGGAACAGATTGCAGTACCTTTCCCTGTGGATTGCGGTGGGACAGCTCTTGACTCCTCTAGTTTCTGCAGGCCTTGACGACTGTCCGAAACTGGAGGAGATTCGGATCAAGGTTGAAGGAGATTGTAGGGAAATGTCGAAGCCTGCAGAGCGTGAGTTCGGGTTGAGCATGCTCTTTAATTATCCGAAGCTGTCCAAGATGCACTTGGACTGTGGGGATACCATCGGGTACGCGCACACAGCGCCTTCGGGGCAGATGGATTTGAGTCTGTGGGAACGATTTTATCTGATAGGGATCGGGCAGTTGAGTTTGATTGAGCTCGACTACTGGCCCCCGCAGGATCGGGATGTTAACCAGAGGAGTCTTTCTCTGCCAGCAGCAGGGTTGCTGCAAGAATGTTTTGGGCTGAGGAAACTGTTTATACATGGGACTGCTCACGAGCATTTCATGATGTTCCTGCTGAGGATCACAGATTTAAGAGATGTTCAGCTGAGAGAAGACTATTACCCGGCGCCGGAGAACGATATGAGCACCGAGATGAGGACGGACTCTTGTAGCCGTTTTGAGGCTGCTCTTAATCGGCGCCAGATATCTGATTGATCAGTGTTGTATTTCAGTTTTTATCATCACTGTTTACGGATTTTAGCTGAGAAATAGTAGTGCAGGAGTTGCACATTTAACATCCACTTGTATATCAATTTTGACAGAATAACATTGATTGGAAGAGTTTTACTGTTTATTCATTTATGGAACGAAAATTGTTTATTATGTCTTTTATCTTCATTTGATGTATGTACATCAGCCCCCTAGTTGCCAGATGAGGAGATAATTGAATCAGTACTGTCTGGAGTCATCGATTGCATTATAGAAATTTTCCAGAAACTGTAGATATGAGGAAGTTCCAACCAACCTGCATATGTCGCTTAGCATCTTGATTCTCCTCCGCCAGCTGAGTTTATTTTTCTGACAACTTAAGTGAATAAAATAAAAAAGAGACCACATTTTCATATACTCGGTGATCAGTGACAATTGTTGGAGGCTTCCTGCAAGCACCAAGAAACAAGGTGACTGCAGGAACATCATCAGTTGAAATTGCATAGTTAAATAATCCTGTCTACACACAATTTTCAATTGTAACGAATTCCATCTTAAGCCATCCACTATGACCTCTCAAATGAATAATGGAGGAATTGTAATCATATATGAGCTCAAAGGCAAGAAAACAATAACTAGAAACTTATAAAAGTACAGTTAATGGTGCTAGATTAGATGACAATAGACCATAAAAATGTTACTAAATAGAAACAACTGATACACCAGTAGTACATTTTGACAAATAACGAAAAGAAAGTCAGACAAATTTATAGAATCAAATAATAATCTTGATAGTTGATACGGATTTATCTGAAGAAATGTCTTTGTTATCATGGAAAACCTTGAACATGCAGTCCTAGTAGAAGCAATGGCCTTTCTCTGACTCTTCCAAAATGAATCAGCAATGTTTGGTTCAGTCTGTGACAGGCTGAATAATAATGTCAAACCTTAGGAAATAGTCTCCTCATTCTTGAGAGAGAAAACAGGTTAAAGAAAACTAAAACTTAAAGAAATAAAAGTTTGAAATTTAAACTACCATAGTACCTAAATTTCTATTAACAGAATTTGATTGGATCATTAGATTCCCTGCTGCATTTGAAGAAGCGTCCTGTCTATATTGCATTATATACCATCTTCTTTTTCAGCAGCACGGCAGACAGTAATTAGTTAGATCTGGCAATAATGATGCAAACATCACTTAAACAAGTTTTTTCCAGAAGAAGCCCTACCCAATAGCTAATATCAAAAGGCCAAAAGCATATGTGCTGTATTGAATATAAAATTACAGTGGTGCTAGAACAAGAATGAAAACGACCACTCAGCTAGCCTATCAGCTTCAACTCTTTTAGATACCCCACAGAGGGGTCCGTTTGGTTCTATTGGTGAATCACAAGAATCATATTCTGCAGAATCACTCTCCCCCGCAGCAGATATTTGTCTCATAAATATAGCCATAGATGATCGAGGTATCAGCTGACCAGGATACCGCATTAGATCCACTAGCAACTCCACAGAATTTAGAACAACTAGGACAGACACGTGCTTGAATGAATCCACACACTTAGAATAGCCTTCTGAAGGTAAACCCAGATAAGATAAAATCATGAGGAAGGACGAGAGAGGATAGGGGATAATTTTTAAAGCTTTTCAGGATTCTGGAGTCTGAACTATAGTTCCCAGTCAAAGCTGCAATCATAAGAGCGCGCCTTTGTAGAAATAAATATTAGAACAAAAACATTCCCCATAAAATTAGATCTTACCATCACCAGCCTACTTTCAAGTCCAACAGCATGTGCAAGAACTTTAAATAATATTGATTGAGGTCTGCAAGAACCATGCTTTATTTGCCTAAGCAATTGCACACCTCCATATTCAGAAAAAAACAAGGTTGCATTCGGAGTAGCTTTCTTAGGACTTAGTTCCAGATTTGGTCGTTTGTAAACATCAGATACCTAAAAAGTGATATGTATAATTAAAAGGACCAAGAGACACTAATCCAGCAATCTTTTTTATTGTGGCTGGAGGATTTGTGTTTAAACCCTTAACCAGAGCAACAATATACTGCTTTATCATAGAAAGCTTTTTCCTTCTCAGAATCACATCAACCTTGACACCATAAGTCTCCAATGCATGAAGATCCGCGATAGACGATAGTAGTTATGTCTTTTTAAAGTTCTTTGAGCATTTTATCCTGTTAAAAGTAACACAGTAAGTATTAGGATCAGAGACGGAGATACCAATGGCCATGAGCAAAATATGTTAGTTACTTAATTTATAAATTTACAACATAAAGTTTCTCTGGGGAAAACAACTAAAATAAATAAATGACCCACAACTATAAGACAATTGCATTGCACTTTACAAGAGTGCAAAAAACCAAGACTTTGCAATGCATCTCAGAGTGGTGCATGCATGTTTGATAATAATTCTAACTGTCCGCATTCCATCAAAGAGTAAAATTTGCATTTGCAATCCAATTTACTACTGAATATATGCTATACCAGTAGGGCTGGATATAATTTTGAAATGGAGTGGTGGTTTCTTCTGTCCTTTTTCTACATGACGAACGCATTTTCAGTACCATAGTGAAGATATATTTAGTCTTCATATGAGCTATATATTCAAATTCTTCTATTCAGGGTTGATAGATAATATTTCAGTTAGCCACATCCTCTACAACACTGTGATGAAGATGTCCTCCATCTAGCATATAGGATCTGAAAAGCTAAGAAATTCTGAGATTTCCATGAAAATCTAATTTCTTTGAAGAATCTTTTTAGTGCAAGTTAGGGTAAACAAAAAAAAAATGTTTGAAAACCTATAAAAAAAAAACTTTAATTCCTGCAGGGAATTAAACCATAAGAACGACTAACATACTCATATGGGTAAATATCATTCATATAGCTTTACAAGTAGAAAATACAACAAGCAATAGATCATTTCAAATGCTACATTTTCATTCTATATGCAGAAATTTATAATGAAAATTGAAAAGGATAGTTGGAAACTCGTAGCTATAACTCGTTGAATGATACATGAGATCATGAGAAAACATTTTCTTTCGAGTGTTCAAAAAAGTGATCGGTGAAATAATAATCCATTTGTCCCTGAAAAACTAGGACATAGTTCCATTTTGGGATGCCCCCAAAAACTTGCATATTCCATAAATGTACATGACTCCACAACTTTTTATCTCACTGTTTTTTCCTGAAATGTATACTCTCACCTAACCAAACTTACATTGTTTTTCTTAAACCCTGTGCCCCTTGCCCCCAAACAATTTTTTTGGGGACTGAGGGAGTATATATGTTTCTTTTTCCGAAAAATAAATAGAATAAATCAACATTCAAATCTAAATTATTAATTATCTACTCAAAATTTTAAGATTAAAAATTAAAAAATAAATAAATATTCCATGTCAATGCTTTGGTTTGCCAAAATTTAAATTTATGGGAGATTCAAGAAATGTGTAAAATTTGTGTATTTACAACAAACTTTGATATTTTTGAAAGTTTAAAATGTATTTACACCAAATTAACCATTTTTTAATTAATTGAACATATCTTGGTTGTCTATACAATGATAAACTGATAGTCTAAAACCACCATGACAGGCATTTAGGGCTCAGATGCTAGTAATGTCTCATCTTAATCCAAAACGGATCCAATGTAGATTAAAGAATGGAAGAGTAACTAGTAAAGAACACTGACTATGTGGTAGTCGAACTTCAATGAGCACACAAAAGAGAGTACGCCAAATATGTGGTGCAGTGAAAAAGCCACTGATATAAGGTAAGTTGGAGGAGCATACAAATCAAAACATGAAGTCTATTAATGGGACACACGTAACCTCATTATGCCTATATAGTTGTGTACCTTCAATTTTTTAAGAAAATGCAGGTGGGACTAGTTAGTAAAAATTCCCAACTATCAGATATCATCAACTTACTGAACACCAACCCACAGCTTTTGAGTTCTAAAAAAACTTTCAGAATCCTATATGTAACATAAGAACTCCATCAAAGAAAAAAAATACCATTAATAGTACCTTATCAAATCTTAATTATTATTATCTTCACCAAAAACACGAGGTTTAGCATTTACAACTCCCTTTCTCCATATAATCCACATCTTAAATCTCACTCCTATCCAATCCTATCATATCCAAATTTTCAACACGTGGACTTCAGAAACAAGTGGTGAATATCAAAAACATCTATCAACAGTCCCCTCACATTTAAACTAAACCAGATCTTCACATGGCGAAACCCAACTTCCTGATTAAAGCGAACTACTCCAGATCATCACATTTAAACTAAACCAGATCTTCACATTTAACTCTGTGAAAAATTAAACTAATAGGATTAACAAAATTTCATGGCGCAGTTCTCGGGAAGAACAAAAGTGTCTATCTTGTTCATTACATTTAGGATCGAAGGTTCTAATCAATCAAGAAAAAGTACATTATTACAAGGCATCTGTTCCTTCTACCTAAAACTAGAACATTTGCTCAGCCTCAAATAAATTATTCAACACCAGCAGCATTAATCACCATAAAATTTCCAACCGCACACTTCTGGCACCACGCATATTTAAAATAATAACAAAAGAGCTACTAAATCGAGTATTCAGATCTAAAACCACATCAACTTCGTAATCACTAATTCGATCACATATCCACCTCTCCGCATACACAGACCTTCGATCACTTCAGCTCAGGTGCAAATTAACACAAACTCACAAACAGCTCGAATAACTCAGAACTTTTACAAAATATTAACTCTAAAATTAATAACAAATAATAATAATAATAATAATAATAATAATAAGTGCAAAAAAAAATGATCAGAACTTAAACAAGTGCCAAAATAAACAATGTTGTGATTGAAGAACTAACCGCCAGCAGATCTTAGCACGAAAATTCAACTCACGTTTGAATCCAACAACTAGCAGAAGAACTTCTTATTACGCCTGCTTAATTCAAAGAGATTTTCTTTTATTGTTAAATATGAAAATTACCCGATTCTCAAAATGCGGATGAACTAACAAATGTACATACCAAAAAATACACAGCTTTTTACAAATGTACATACCAAAAAATACCCACTTTTTTTACATGTACGTACCAAAAATACCCTCTTTTTTATTTTTATAATACTCACTTTTTTTATTTAAGAGTCTTTTAACCATCAAATAACTAATATATCTTCTCTTTTATTTGGCATTTTCACCTATCGTGCACTCTCCTCTCTACCTTTTTTACTTTCCTATCGCACACTCTCTCTCTATCCATTTCCATTTCATTATTTAGTGTACATTCAAACCTCTTGTTTTCACATAACTACAGCTTGCATAAAATACCAGCTGTATTTATTTTGCTAACTTTTTTACGCGCGGTATTTAGTCAATATATGTTATAATTTAACCATGTCAAAGAGAGCAGGATTTAAGGGCGTTCGTACTTGGATTTATCCAGCTGAGATGTTGAGTCAACTCCAACAACTCCATACCGCTCGATTTAGTCCTTAAAAACTCCATACATTTGGGATTTCGAGATTAAAAAATCCGCCTGCTATAAATATTATTTATATTTATTTTTTAATTAAAATATTATGACTTTTAATATTTAGTCATTAAAATTAAGGTAATTAATTACAATCTTTTTTTAGAGGTAAAAATAATTATTTTATTATTTTAAAATCATTAAAATTTAAAATATATATTATAATAATCAAGCAGGTAAAGTAGGTTGCCCGATAGCCCGTACAAGGCCGGATTGGACCTTATATTTTTAGGCCCAAAATTTTTCGGACGGACTTAACTTTTCAAAAATCCGCTGGACTGGGTAAACACGGCCGGATGATTTTGACAACTCTTGCAAAAACCATAAACTAATTTTGTTAAACCACTAGTTTTAGAAAAATGATTTGCACGACTGAATGCATGTTTTGGGGGCAAGTTAAATATTTAATTACTACTGTAGGTTTGACTAGAACTAGAAGAGTAGAGCATAGCATTGTTGATCAAATTAACTTACCGTGGAAGCGACCTCCTTTGACCTTAAAGAAGATACTTATATATATAAACTAGATTACAGTCTAATTGTGTAGTTCGAAGTAGGTTCAGTAGATAAACCGTGAGTTTTCATATACTACTATCTTATTGTTATTCTCAACCTATATATTTCGTTTACTTCGGGGGTGTTTGGTTGGAAAGATTATCTATGATTTAGTCTTAGATTAATTATCATTGATTGTTCGGTTTGATGGATTCGGCTCGTGATTTAATCTCGAGATTATGCCACATAGGATTAGTCATGGTTTGTGTGTCTTGGCCTTCCCTCTATGACTAATTAATTAATCTCGACTAACCTCGGGCCAAGTCAATCTCGAATAACCACGGGCTAATTTAGTCCTAAGTAACCGAACACCCCCTTCATATATAAATACACTATATGTATATTTATTTTTACTTAACTTTTTTAAATACTATATAGTTCATGATTGAAAACAATATGCTCTGCAGGTACTTCACCAATTAAATCCCATGTGAAACTTTAAACCAAGAAACTGACTAGTTACACTTATTGTTGTCGATCCCTTTTCACCTCACTCTCACTATGCACACTGTACAGACAGTCAGAAAAGAAAATCAGGAGTTGGCACTATATATATAGACTATAGTCGTCCGATTTAGGTTATCTTTCATGTAATTTTATTTAAAAGGAATTAAGTTTTTCACGACAATAAAGAAGTGTGGACTAGTGAGTATCAAGTGCAAGAACTATAACTTTGGATCAATATTTCCATAAATTAGCTAGGGCACGTGATCCAAAACTTTGGGTACCTGAAATATAGTATTAATTAGTAGCTAGCTATTTTAAAGGAAAGTAGAGATTCTCATAATTAATAAGAGGAACTTAAATAAGTAAGACATAAAATAATATTGAAGATATGCATAAAAGATGGCATGGTATATCAACTTATTTTTCTCCAATTTATACAAACTATAAGCTTCTTCTTCTCTTAATTTTTCTCTAAGTACTTCAATGATCTCTCTCTCTCTCTGAATTCAACCATATTTCCACATATGATCATATATGATCCTCTCATTCTTTGGACAAAAGGTACGCACCATCAATCTCAAGCTTTTGGTTGCTTATGCTTTTTCTTCCTCCCTCTCTCACTCTTTATTCCTTTATACGTTTTGTGACTGGGAACTCTCTAATTCCATGCTATATATGCAATGTCACCATTTTTTTCACTCCAAATTTTCCACCTTCATTGAGTTAATTCCATCCAACTTAGATGCTTGCTAACCCTTCCTTCAATTTGAACATGAACATGGAAATGAAAGAGAGATGTTGATTTTTGTTTCTGACTCTTATCATTTTGAAGCTCTAAATATCAAATCTTTGGAAACCCCAATACATATGTATGTATGTATGTATATATAAGAATACCTTGTGCTAATGGCTGGAAAATTCATCTTCAATTAGTACCCCAAATGCAAGATTTTAGAGCCTCGATACCCCTGATATAACGTGGCTGGTAGTGGTAGTAGTAGTAATACTAGTATTGGAATGAATGAGAAACTTTGAGGAATTTTGGGCTTCAATCACATGTATATGATCTCTCTTGAGTGTTTGAAGAATGAGATAATAGTCCAAGTTATTGAATTAATCGAAGTTTCTTCTTATGAACAGATAAGTCCTCTTAAGTAATATGGTGGAGAAGAAGCTTAATTTTAATCAACCAATTCTATCAGTGAGAAGATATTCACCCAAGATTGACTCACAAGTAGTAGATGAAAAGAAAGGTCTCCCTATTATGCATTTGCCTCCTCCTCACACACCAGAGTCGAACTCTGGTCCTGTGAGCAATCCGGGATCTGTTCCTTTCCTCTGGGAACAGATTCCGGGACAACCAAAGGAAGAGATCTTAGCTCAGACTCTTACTAAGATGGAAGCAATGCAAAAAACTAGTCTAAGTTCTGAGGATTGCAATGAAGCACCTGCTGTAGATGGGCTTAATTTGCTTCGCGAAACAGACGATGATTTAGGCGTAGGCGCTGATGTGTCTAAACTGAAGGGGCAAAAACAAGAACAGACAGGGAAAGCAGTGAATCAAGATAAGCCAATATTACTCCACTGCAGGCCTAGTTTTGAGAAGAGCTACTTGTGTTACCAAGAAGAGCAAGGGAGTGATGATAGTGGTGATCACCGTGAAAACGTGATCACAGTTTGTTGCTTACTTCCTCGATCATTCTTCAAAAGTTTGCTCTGTGTAAACCCTGTTTCTGTAATGAGAGCGACGAATCGTGTTATAACATTTCCGTCATCTACTTCCTCAACTGACAGTGAGAATAAGGTATGTAAAATGCTCTAGCCATTGCTATTGCTATTCCTATTATGATAGCGAAGTTACTTACTTTATGATTATTGAGCAGTGTGCAGTGAATACAATTGACAAAATTGAAATATATAACCTCAATGAGGAGAACGAACACGGCCCGTTTCCTGAAGAGTTTCCGCGGAAGAAGAGCTACAAAACCTTGCAGGAATTATTATTGGCTGATGAGGATGGGACAAAGGAGAAGACAGTCTATGTTGATACTATTAAAAAGGTGGAGACAGATGATAATGATGATGATAGTGAGAGTGATAAGAAGACAACTAGTGATGAGAACGAGACGAACATAAATTCAGATTCAGACCAAGATACGAGCAGCGAAGACGACATAAGAGTGGCTGTGAACAACGCAAGAAAGAAGCAGCTATCAAGAGCAACCACTCTTGGAAGTGTTGCAGATCCTCCACCGCCACCACCACTCCCAGAATCTCCATCAGGTTCCTGGCTTTCACGAACTCTGTCTTCTTCCGCCTCTGCAAAGAAGGTGTCGAGCTCTGTGTTCATATCTCGGTTCAGCAACAACTACTGAAAAACTAGAGGCGTATGAGGAAGGCTAACACTGAAGGTAAGTGATGTTTAAATGTTTTTAACTAGTCGAACTTACTTGAATTTTATCAGGAACGATGGTTTGCTAGTCTTGAAGTTCATGTTTTGATCTCAAGAGAGAGAACTGTTACTAAATTGCATAATTCATTAAATAATTAAATAATAATAAATCATTCAGAGATATATGAGTGGCCTCAATTGTTCTACCAACATGAGATGAGACGACTGCGTGAACTGCCTCATGGATGAGCACCGTTAAGCTAAACTAAGCTTATTTTACTTTGTGCAATCAATATAAGATGGTATTAAAGGAAACATATTTTGTCTCAGATAGTATATAGAGGGTACCCTAAGGACAATCAAATAATTTATAATACCTCAACTATGTACACCTCAAAGTCTAATCTCTGCTAAAATGAAAAATTGTTATCATAACAGTTAAAAGCACACTAAATTTGAGGCAAATCAAGATAGTCTCGACTCTTTTTTTTCTTTCTTTTATTTTCTTGAGAAAGCACAGTCTCGACTCTAGAGAGAATATAGAATTTGAATATATGACATAAAAAATTCTTCAAGTTTTAAGCGGACGCCCTTTGTATTGTCCTTTCCGTACGACAAAGTCATCCGGAGGCTGATACTCTTCTAACCATGTAATTTCCGATATACTTTCTCCAACCACCTCAATTGTACCTTCATTAAAATAGATATAAAACAAATAAATAATGAAATTTTAGGATTTTCCAATATTCTTGTTTTGGCAAAACAATAAATGGTCCATGTTTTCAATTGCAACGGGTGATTTTACCAGGTAGATCTGCTGCGGCGGACCTTCTAAAATAAGTGCAATGTCGTCCATCTTCAGATGAGTAGGGTGGAGAAAGGATGTCAAAGATAGCACAAGGAGTGATGGCCTTGAAACAGTGGATGTTACCACCACTAGTTGGATAAAGAACTGTTGTATCACATGGAGCTATCATGTCGCAGTCTCTAATTATTTTTGAAGGCCTTGCTCCTGAAAGTATGTAATCAAACCGTCTTAAGAATATTATTATACTGAAGTTGTAAAGTGATTAAATTTTCTTGGATATGCAGTTTCATGTAGCTCTGAGGATTTTAATGCACATTTAGAGAGCATGTTTTGCATTTCTGGTGGTTTCATGAATCCAAACCCAAGTGCCAAAAAGTAAAAAAGCACAATCATCAAGGAAAACAACATCCAGAGATCTAAGTCGGTCACCGTCCTCTAAACATAGTTACTCCATGTTCATACAGAGAGTTTCTCTTTCTTTACTATAAAACCAACAGTGAAGTATCAAGATAGATCAAGATTTCAATAGAAAAACATATGCAACCAGAACAAGCACATAATCAAACACTACAACAGATGCCTAAAGTTATGCATACCTTGAGATGGATCAGAAGGCCCTGGAATGTTGATCCAATCATAGGACTTTACATGTAACGAACCATACAAAAGCTTACTCAGCACTGTCATCCCAGGATGGTTATGAAGAGGGATGACCGAGGAAGGTGGCATACAGAATATTCCCATCTGCCAAAGGACAAGTTACTTATTTCAATAATTTAAGGCTTCAAAATTCTAAAGATGCATACAATCTTATCATACAAATTGCAGACCAAATGAATCCATATTAGGCAAAAGACAGTGGAAATCCATAATTGAAAGAGAAAGGAAAAGACAAAGGCTGATAAATCACACTCACAGAGAAGCCATCACACTCGTGCAAATGCAGGTATTTGATCGTAGGGAGTGACCCATTCCCCCCATTCCGCTCTGTGAAGGTACCTTGCCAATTCCGTAATAGTTGGGCCTCTTGCTCAAGACCTACATCAGAAGGCTTGATTTTCTCTGCAGAAAAGGATGTGGAGTGTTACTAAACAATAAAGTAATCAGCATATGGACCTATAGACAATTTCAGAGATAGACCAGATACATCCAATCCTTAAACCAGCAACAGGCTATGTAGGAAAGGTAATGGCTGTGGTACATCATATGATTGATGATCAGATTCAGCAATAACTAAAGAATCATGGTATGGATGGAAAACATGCTGCATTAAGATTTGATACTCCTTTCTAATAGCTTCAATTTGATACAATAACTAAAATAATGAAAAAGAACCCAACAAAAGGTCTTCGAACCTCACACGTGCCCATCATAACAATGTTCTGGGTGCAAGGATTATGTATGAAATAGATTGCATGACATATGTTGAGCTGCAAAATAGCATATAAATTAAGTTTCTGATAGATTATGCTTTCTCCCAGTTAAATATGATTGCAGATCTTGCCATTGTCCTAGTGGCTAGTACAATACTTTTAAAAAGTCATTGCGAATTAATTCTTAATACACATAATGCTTTCCTTCTAGGTAACACCGGCAAAACCAGCATGACTAGTAGTCCAGGTGGGCTCTATTGATACATGCAACAGTATAAGAATTATCGAATAGCCAGACTAGGAGACATCAATCTGACAGACTAGGATATATTCAATTGCATAATTAATACTCTTTTTAACTTCTGAATCAAGCTTCATCAGACACATCTATAGTACTAAGTGCATAATGCAAGTGCTTCATCTATGAGTAGTATCAAAGTTGTTCTCTGTTCAAACATGATTATTATAATATTATTATTACTGTGTTCAGTGTTGTTATTGAATCGTGTTGATATGAAAAATTCATTAGACAGCTTTTTCTATCTTTGTCTAATTGAACTCAGTAACATCCAAACTTGATGCAAACTACATGCAGAATTTGTGGCATTGAAGCATCATACAGCTCAAGTCTTGAGAAACATATATATATATATATATATATATCATCACTTTATATATGGCTAAAAAGGACCAATAAAATCTGATAGTGCCCTCTAAACTAAAACAACTAACAGCCATACAACTCAATCCACATAATGTATGTTGGGTTCTCCTACTTCATAGAATACCTTATCATTATGAAAACACATTTTGTATGTAGCTCTCTTAACGGGCTGACTTTCTATAGCCATGTACCATTTATAGCATCACTTTTCTATATGAAAACTCAGTGTATTCTCTTGATGCAACTCATAGTCTCATACAAGTAAAAAAGTTACATAAAAAGACTAGCATAAAGAATGAATAAAATGCTGCCCAAATCATCATTGTTTCACTAATATTAGCTAGCTAGTTCTTGAGAGGGAAGTGAGGCCATTTTTTTTACATTTGTTTAAACTGTAAGACTAGTTAATGTGGGAAAAACAATTAAAGTCGCTCTAGTTAGGTAGTCACTATGTAAGAACTTTAGATAAAGAAATGTGGATACGATTCTTCAAAGCAAACATATAGCATTCTTTAGACAACTGAGATAATGATCGTGAAAAGAAAATTCAAATCCTGTATCCCTGTTTGTTCTCTTATCCATTACATAATCAAAATTATCATAGAAGCAAATATGAATAATGAAGTGCTGGCACACATGGATTTTCCTCTAAAAAGAAAGTCTTTTTCTACTGACTGTATTAACCAGGAAGAACTTCATCAAAATTTATAAAGAGATACCGGGTGTCAACAATACACATTGCCTAATAAATGACTACATGCTTCTGTCCAATCTTTCTTAGAAGAACCATGATAAAAAAAATTGCAGGGAACAACCGATTTCCTCTTACCTAATAGGTTGCGAACTTTTTCTAAACCTTCTTCTGAAATGGGTCCATTAGGCGTAAGTGATGCTTTACATGCATTATAAAGCTTCTGCACGGCTGGCATTGTATGGATAACAAACCAATTAAAGTCTAAGAAAACGTCAAATACAACTGCTTGAATTCCAAACTGAATCGAGGGTCCTCTCTTTGCTGAAGACCCTCTCACTTAATTGCATCCAACTTTATGCAAAATAGAGCTGATCATTGAATCTGCGAATCCACATAAGCACCTTACTCAATAATTCCTTTTCGCCGAAAATACCTACCCAACAGTTCAAAATTCAGGCTCAACTTAAATTCCAGATTAAAAAATGAAAACAACGAACATATGTGAACTCAAAAAATTCCCAATCGCACCATGCAGGTCCACCGAGAGCTTTCCAACTAGAATAAACTAAACAAATAGACTGACACTTAGTCCTGTGCAACTTCAATTGAAAGAGCTGCAAAAACATGGGGGGGGGGGGGGGGGGGGGGGCGCCAGAATACTCAAATCGATGTGGATTACGACTTAATAGAAGAAAGAGCAGGTGAATAGACATCAAAAAGAGAGAAATAATATGGAAGAAAGAGCAGGTGAATAGACATCAAAAAGAGAGAAATAATAGAAAATTCACGTCGGAAGCAGATCAAACAGCATAAAATAAACAAAAACAACCAGAAACAATTAAACTACAGCAAGAGGAAATCACATAATTAAGAATAAAGCCCTCCGAGGAACGAGGAAACAGGAGTAGACTGACTTACGGCGAAAACGAAATCCACAGTGCGTTCCGGAGAAATGGAGCAATCAATCGTACTTTCCTATATTTATGAGTTTTGGTTAAGCCAGGGGTGGGGGGTGACGGGTTTTGGGAGATTTTGGGGTTGATAGTTTGGTTCGTTCGTCATTTGACGTATTTGCCCTTTTGTTCGATCTACGAATATTGTGTTGTAACGTAGACTTGGTCCAAGTTGGATGTTTTTACGCTCTCTCGCTCAACAAAATTTCTTTATATTTTACCATTTTTGTTTGTTTATAAAAATTTTCTTATTTTAAAATTTTCATTTATATTAAGTGAACTCAAACACACTCTCCATACACAACTCAATTTAATATAATAAATTAATAAGAAACATTGATCATTTTCCTTTGATGATTCAATCAAAGAAATAAAAAACAAAAGCTCTAATATTTTAAGAAATAAAATATTAAACTTACGAAAATTGAAACCAAATATTATGGACGTAGAAAATTGTATTGTAGCTCTGCTTTCCTTTAATGATTCACTCAATGGAAAATTTAATATTAGTCAATTAATTTAAATTTAAAACAAAACTCATATCTTGCAAGTTGTCTTATAATTTGTGTTTTAAAATTTGTATGTAAAGATTTAATGGTAGAACTATCATTTTTTTTATATGCAACCTACTGCATCCTAAAAGAAAGAGTAACAGATTGAGCCACAATAATTTGGAATGACAACAAATTTATATTTATAATATGTATTGTATAATTCTATTGAATGAAAAAAACTAAAAGTTACTTAAAATCCATATTATTGCAGAAATGGAATTCATAAAAATTCTTTAAACTAATATAGTTATAGGTATTAATAGAATATCATTATGCTAGTATTTTTGAGAATCTAAAATACGTTCAATAATAATAGAAAATGAAAATAATAAATAAAATCACGAAATAATAACTCATTACACATTATTTATCAACTATTTCTAGGCCTTTTACGTTTACAATTATTATTTTTAGCATTAATAAGCATAGTAAGCAAGAAAGAGAATAACTAAAGGAACCTATAAATATAAAAAAAAAACTAGAAATATAAAAGGTGAAAATAATATAATAATGTAATCATGAAGAAATTACTCCCTCCGCCCATCAAAGAAATTCCTAATTTGTTATTTTCGTCCGTCCACAAAATTTTTCGTACTTTAAACTTTTCATTTATAGTAAGTGGATCCACCATACTCTCTACACACAACTCAATTTAATATAATATATTAAGTGAGACCCAAAATCCACTAACTACACACAACACAATTTAAAACAATATATCAAGTGGGACTCTCATCCACTCACTACATATCATCATTAAAGTCAAAAGCACTATATAAAAACTTGTACCGGATCAAATTAGGAACTTCTTTCGTGGAGAGAGAGATTATATTGGAAATGGGAAATGGATTAGACTCCATAGCATCAATCATGATAAAAAAATATATATAATAAAAGATTACTTTATAATTTTAGGCGGTAAAAAGAAGAGTCCACTTTAATATATCAACTTGTCCAATTATTACTTTTTTATATTATAACTGAATGACATGGCCTAGCAGTACTAAAATTATTTATTGGGGTTTGTTTAGTTTAGTTTTTTAGTTGTATATTTATCAATTCTAATATTTTGTTTTTCATTGTTTTTTAATTATGGTAATGAGCCTAATGGTTGATGGCAGCAATCCAGTTAGTGGTCACATTATCTCCACTACAATTGGAGGCAAGAATGGCCAGCCAAAAAGGGTTGGTTTTGAATTTCATGCTGGAAATTCAATTAATGTGGTTTTCTTGCTTTGGTTTTTTATCACGTTGGTCGTTTTAGGGGTTGAATTGGTTTAAGATCCTATCTTTGGTTTGTGTAGCTGATGCGACGTCGTTTTCCATCTCCTGACCTGATATAGAGCTAAGACATGCAGCCATTGTCTTTGTAGGCAAAATGCTTGGAAACTGGAGAATCAGTGGCCATAAAGAAGGCTTTGCAAGATAGACGGTATAAAAATCGTGAGCTGCAGTTACTTTGGTTGATGGATCACTGTAACGTGATCTCTCTGAAGCACGGTTACAGTATACTTATTATACTTATACCATTGCTGCTCTGGTGTAGCTGATCACAGTATCTACTTTTCAAGGTCTTATACTTTTTTGGCAATAGCCTCTTTTCGCAGGAGAAAGTGCAGTAGATCAACGTGTAGAGATTATCAAGGTGCATGTGCTTTTTGTGTTATATTTTACGGATGAGGACAAGTGTAGCATTAAAACCTATATTAATGGAGTGCACTTTTTAACTTTAAACTACTACTACCAAAAGGATGTCAACTAAGAATGACTGCAGTAAAGAACTCGAATATGAAATTAACAAGAAAATTTTTTCTCGCTTTCCCCTGAGTTGATCAAGAGGTTGATACCAGATCATATAAATTTTGGTCGAAATCTCCCTTCCCCCTTTCCTGCTGGTGGAACGTCATGATGTCCTTCTAAAGTGATACCCTGTTCATTTAGTTGATCACTTTAGTGGTCTTGACAGTCTTGACTCTAATTAGTGGCATAGTTCGTTATCTGTCTAAAGTGATAGTATGTTGTTGCATATATATAAGCTTAATTGGCTTTGGTTCTTCACCATTTCACATGTGACTTCGAAAACCGATAAATTACTCTCATTCCTGACCCAGATTCTAAGAACATCCCGTTGCAAGAGCCTGGGTTCAGATTCCTTGTCCAGGAACCTGAGCTCGGATGATAGTTTTGCATTGGAAAGTTACAAAATTCGGAGGTGAGACTCTCAAACGAGAGACTAAGCTCACACTTGAGAGCCCTGCTAGGAGCCTACGTTGGGGAGTGTGAGTCTCTCGGATGTGGAGTTACCACTCTCTGATTTTGATTTTGCGTAAGATTTATTTTTTATATTTATCCAATTTTTTAATTGAATACGGGAGCTTTTGTTTTAGGAGTCGTCCATTGTATTTTTTACAAAACTTTTAAAATATTGTGGAACTACTAAAAAGTTGCTAAAATTATATAAAAAAGAATGAGAACTCCAATTGGAGATACTCTAAGATAATTTACTAAACAATTAACTAATTCTATAAAAAAAACAAGACATTATGACAAGAATCAAAACAAATTGAGAGTATTAGTTAGGAAATGATACTTTAAAAAATCAAGAATTTGATAGAGAGAAATGAGTTGAAAACCACATTACCTTTGAACTACACCAAACATTAGACATGATGAGGTGATAGTATTGCATCAGAGTTTATTTTCTGTTGCGCCTCTCCCACTTTACGTTCATGGGCCAAGCACATACAATTATTACATAATTTTGAAATGACAAAAAGGGTTTCAAAATATTAAAAAAAAGGCCACATAACAAACAGTGTATCCCTCAAGATTTAGGTGAAAAATAAAGGATCCCATAAATGCTTCAAGTCCACCCAACCTTCCAAAATTTTGCCGATTATCCGTCTATTTTTTCTCCAACTGTTTTCCAACATTTCCTGATCTGATCATAAAATATATTTTCTTTTCTGCTAAAACTTATCTTTCTAAGAGTCCATTTCTCAGATGCATAAGTGAGAACTTGTTCTGATGTTCTCTTATCTGCTTATTGAAAATGAAAGCAACAGCAGAGGAAATCATGGAACAAGGAGATGAAAGGGACAAACAAATTAATGGTGACTGGGTAATTGATATAGAGGAGGGTGAAGATGGTGTTGACAGATCAAGAAAGATGGAAAGTTCAAAGGGAGAAAAGGTGTGCAGAATTTGCCATTTCAGCAAAGAGCCCTCGTCAGAGGAGAAGGTACTAATCTCACTTGGCTGTGACTGCAAAGGAGAGTTAGGCTCTTCTCATCGCCATTGTGCTCAGGCCTGGTTTGCCCAGAAAGGAGACAGGTACTTTCTTTATTAATTTATATATATCTGTAAATGTTAATAATTTTCTCAAGTATCAATTGTTTCTGAGATTTAACACCATTACTAAGTTCATCTCAAACCAAGAAATTAGTAGTTTAGTATTTGTAAAACTAGAAAATAACTAACTAGTGTGATATATTGAACAGAATCTGCGAAATATGTGGGAAAAGGGCAGAAAATGTGAAGTGGAGTAGAGAAGAGCAATCAATATCTATGATGGAAAGGAATGCAAGTCTTGATTATTATTCTAGTGAGAGCTCATGTGGTTGTACAAGGTTATGCAATATGTTTTTGGGATGCTTGATTCTACTTGTCCTACTACGGGTATTTCAACGGATCGGCGGCCTTGTCTAGTCTATTGCTCTCTTATATTCTCTATTTTAGACAATCATCTTATTTGTAATATTTAACCAACTTATTACTTTCTACTTTGCATTGGACGTATTTTTAATTATGGCGCATGGATTGAACATCGTTTTCTGGCCTGGGGGTGTGCTCAAGGTTCTTTTAATTGATGATAGAGGAAGAATAAAAATTCAAAAAAAAAAGAACAATTCAAAACTCTCATATAGGATGAGAACTAATTATATATATTAAAAAAAATCAAGAACGTAAATTAGGATAATTCATACTTCCTATGTCCCACTAATAATGTCATATTTACTTTTTACTCGGCTACAAAGAAATGCTCATTATTTGGCTATTACATAAAATGTAAGAAACAAGTCATGTGCAATTTTTTACCAATTAAGGAAATGAATCATTAGCAATGAGACGTCCAAAATAAAAAAATTGATTGTAATAAATGGAAGGGAGGGAGTATGTAAGAAGAGTATTTTGTATGATGTATTACTATGTGCTTAAATTAAAACTAATATTTTGGGATGGAAATTTATAACTAAAGTAAAATTAATTTATTATCTCATCCAGTTCATTATTTTCAACGTGTTTGTTTTGGATATGTAAAATAGTAAACAAATATATAATAGGAGTAGAGCGGTCAAATTTGTCGGGCCGGGCCGGCCCGGTCCAGCCCAACGGGCTAATGTTTCATTTCGGATCGGGCCGGGCCAATCCGGAAATTTGATGGGCCAGCAAAATATTAGCCCAGCCCAGCCCTTTACGGGTCATCGGGCCAAAAAGGCCCATATAATATTTTATTTTTAAATTAATAATTTTGGTGTCCAAATAAATTATTTAGAGTAACGAAACAACATCTACAAGACTACAATATTAGTGATATTTGATTTATTAATAATTATAAAATTAAATATTATGTAACAATTATTATTATCAAAATAAAATAAAGATGGAGAGTAATAAAAAAAACACATTTTATTATTTTCCTAAAACAAAAGTTACAAAACAAATAGCAAAAAATTTAGTTAACCCTAAAATTAACTTTCTAAATAAATAAAATATATATACTTAATTACCGGGCTTAATTGGCCCATAACTTATAGGGTTTTTTTGGCCCATGGCCAGTTTGGCCTGTCAGGCCACCGGGCGGGGTAATTTAGGCCCGAAATTTTTTGGGCCATCAAATTTTGAGATAAATGATAATTTTGGTACATTTAATTTTATGATTCTTACTTAATTTAATCTACTTGATTTTCTTTAGCCGTTTACGGAAGTAGTATTACAAGATTTAACAAACTTAAACAAACATCATTATATGTTGAACCTGTTATAAATACGGAAGTAGTATTACAAGATCTAACAAACTTAAACAATCATCATTATATGTTTAAAATGTTATAAATATTGTTGTTTATGTGGGGATTACTATTTATAATATTAATCCTTGTTATATTTAGAATTATATATATCTTTGTTAAACAAACAGTTTATCTACATATATGAAAATATATTTCTAGGATTTTGAACCCTACGATTCATTTTTCCCGTGGTGCACGTTTCTCCTCCATTTATATTTTATTTTTTCTCATTTCTCCCCACGTTGAATTACATGATGGTATAATTGAACTCATATTACAACATAAACTTCAAAATTGAATATAAATAATTTTGTGATTTTAGTTTTGTAATTATAATTTTAAGTTCAATGTTTAAATGTTGAATTTTTTATTTTCTATATGAAACTATTCAAGATTGATGGATGATTATATTTTAATACTTGTTGAATTAAAAATTAAACAAAATTAGTTGTGCAAAAGTAAAATTTGTTATTTTATTTGGTTAATTTAGTTTTTTTATTTGACTTAATTATTTTTAAATCCAATTTATAATTTAATTTAATTTTAAATCAAAAAGCGAACTATATACACGACAACTATCTTTATTTGAAGGTCTAATTGCCATAAAAATATTTGATTTAGCGTGTCTATGTTAGCATAGTGAACATTGAAATTAATGTGCAACATGATATGTAACGAATTCGAATTATGTGTGACGTGATTATTTAATTTAATATTAATAGAGTCCATTTTTTAAAAAATGCTTGATTTTAGAGCATAATAGATAAAATATAAATTTAAAATTCCATTAAGATAATTGTTAATTTGTTATTAACACTATTATTTGCTATTTTGGTTCTCTAGACATGCTTATTTGTAAAGAGACCCTTTAAGAATCTTTAATTATAAACGGACCAACTAACTCCGCCTTCATCATATTTAGTTAGGGTTTTCTATTTTTTCCTTCAACATTTCATTCTCCGTAAAAACCCTCTCATCAGCTACAGCGGCCGCTACTCCACACCTCACCGCCAGGCGCCATGGTAGGGACTCCGCCACCCGGCGTCGATATTTGTATCTGGAATGTATATATATATATATATATGTGTGTGTGTGTTTGTGTGTATATATGATTAATGGGCGTGCTATCAGGCATCGGAGAAGAAACTCTCGAACCCAATGAGGGAAATCAAAGTTCAGAAGCTTGTGCTGAACATCTCCGTCGGTGAGAGCGGAGATCGTCTTACCAGAGCCGCTAAGGTACGGCGGCGTCACCGTATTTTTCGTGTACCTGCAGGAACGCGTTCATAGATTTTTTTTAGTTACTTTATCAGTACTTAGTTTTGTTCCTTCTTTATATTTTGTAGGTGTTGGAACAGCTTAGTGGTCAGACCCCTGTTTTCTCCAAGGGTAATTATCACATACTTCTTCTAGTTTTAGTAATTTAAAAGAAATTTTCTGAATTCTTTGAATCATTAAGTTGCCTTGATTTTACCTGAGGGGAACCTTTTGATTTCTGTGTATGCTTGTATGATGCAGCTGTCTTCAAACTCTAATTTAGTAATTGATATTGTAATGACTCCATTTTTATTGAACTGAATGTTCGAAAAACTCGGTTCTTTTTATGAATTACAAAATTGCCTTGATGGTACCAGAAAATACACTCGTATTCAAAATATGCATTATTTTTCATGGAGCTAAAATGAGTTGAATCAATTGATTTGAAGTGCCAAATGATTTCGGCCACTTTATTATATGGTTTTAACTTTTTATATGCTAGGATCGAATAAAAATGAATTCTTCTTTTGGTGAATCGTCTCTTTCACTATTCTGGAAATTATAGTGCATGATGTGTACAGTTGGACCAAATGAAACATTCCTTGATTATTTTCCTTATGCTGCAAAATATGGAATAACAAGAAAGCATATTTCTCATTTTTGGGTTTTCTTTTTTGGTTGACAGCAAGGTACACGGTACGTTCTTTTGGGATCAGGCGTAACGAAAAAATTGCATGCTATGTAACAGTACGAGGTGACAAGGCAATGCAGCTCCTTGAAAGTGGTCTAAAGGTTAAGGAGTATGAACTGTTGAGAAGGAACTTTAGTGAAACTGGTTGTTTTGGCTTTGGTATTCAGGAGCATATTGATCTTGGAATTAAGTAAGTTAACCTCACTCTCTCTCTCTCTCTTACAGAAATCGGTGGTACATGCTTGATACATCTTTAGCTGTTATATCACTACCCAATTGATTATATTAGTTCAATAGCTTCTCAAGTCACTCCCCCACTTTAAAAAATTCACTTACTGTATCAGATTGGGAGAATAGTAAAAATCCACACCTGTCATATAAATTGCAGTTGGTGTCTGAAGAGTATTATCAGTTGTACACGTGTACTGGTGAAACTTATTTTGGCCATAAGCGTGCTAGTCAGAATAAGAGGGGGGTTTAATTAAACGACAATGGGAGCTCATAAGAAGTAAATTGCTTGCTGAGCTTTTTATGGAAGGAGTATGTTGGCTCTCAAAGTCTGAATCTTATTTCGGCGGTGTTTAATGCACCGTGAAGATTTGATGTATTCCATGACTTTTGACAATGTTTCACTTTAGTAATCAACCTTGACCGACAACTCAATTCGATTTACTCTATTGATCCCAATTGAGTAATAATATTTATATCATTCTTATGATTAAAATCTCCGCAGGTATGACCCTTCAACTGGTATTTACGGTATGGATTTCTACGTTGTCCTGGAGCGCCCAGGTTACCGGGTTGGGCGTCGCCGTAGGTGCAAGTCTCGTGTTGGTATCCAACACAGGGTCACAAAAGAGGATTCAATGAAGTGGTTCCAAGTAAAATATGAAGGTGTTATCCTCAATAAGGCCTCCAACATTGCTTAATTTGGATAGCATTATCAATATTGGGGCAGCAGCAAGTTTATACTAGGACCTTTTGACATGAAAGTTGTTATATTTGTGCTTCTTCCACCGACATTTAATTACACTTTTTTGACGACATTAAAGTTTATTATTTGTTTACTCAAGAAGTTTTTTTCATATGACATTGTACTTTTCTCGGCGAGTAAAATTGCCAGTCCTTGGGTTTTCACACCTAAATTATCTCTCAGAGGTCGCTGCCCTAGAGCTTGAGTTCCGGCCGGAAGCCCCACATTGTAGAGGTCAGGTGCTCCATGTTTTCATTTTTATTTTCTACCATTATGTTTTTTGTTTTCAAATATATTTTTATTTTCTACCATTATGTTTTTTGTTTTCAAATATATTTTTAATTATATATACCACATTCAACCTCCAATTTTAGAATTATTTGCAAAAATTGGTGCTTCAATGCGTGGGGATGCCACAATTTCTATGCAGACATCTTCGACAAAGAGATGATCAAGTTCAAACAAACAAATCAAACAATATCAAAAATGCTCAAAAATAAAATTAACAATAAAACGAAAATATAGTGACTCGCATGCTGGTGTGACAATGACGAAGAATTGTCACATCAGCCGTGGGGCGCGTTAAGATGTGCCCACCACGGACGGCGGTGGAGCATTA
>JAPKLX010000032.1:2038759-2053992 GCA_026898415.1 Leonotis leonurus
CTTCTTCTTCTTCTTCTTCTTCTTCTTCTTCTTCTTCTTCTTCTTCTCGCACCCCAATCGGTCTTGAGATAGTAGAGTCTCCCTCGCCGATTAGGAGTTTTCCGGCGAGGGTTTCTGTTAGGGTTTTCACCCGTGCTTTTTCCCCTCCCGTATTTCGGGAGGTTGAGTTTTTGCCCCCATCTGGGTCGGGTGCGGTGCTGGATTTTTCTTCCACCATGAGTGACTCGCACATGGTGAATCTGGCCCGCGATTTTGTTTTCCCCGAGTCCATGGAATTGGTTGTCCCTCGGGAGGAGGATAGGGGTTGTTCTCCGCCGGTAGGTTTTTTTACAGTTTACGAAGACTATCTGCACTTCGGTCTTCGTTTTCCTTTGAGCCCCATTTTTGTTGATTTTTTGGAGAGGTGGAGGCTGCCTCTGGGGCAGTTGGCACCGCCGTCGATCAAGCAGATCGTCGGTTTTTGTATAGAGGTCGGCAGCCGAGGAGGCTCGGCCTCGTTAGATTCTTTGCTGCGCTTCTATAGGGTGAAGCGGGCGCCGACGGGGTGGGTGTACCTTTCTCCTACTAATAGATTCAAGCTGGCCACCCCGTCAAAGGTATCGAACTGGCAGAAGAAATTTTTCTTCTGCCGAGCAGAGGGAGTACCTCGGCACGAGTGGTCCTCGGTCAAATTCGGGCCGCAGCTGAGGGCGGATCTTGTCGGCGAAGTCGAGGCGAGCCTGGCGAGCCTCGGCGTGATTAAGAGGAAATATGCCGAGGCTGAGCTGTCGAGGCATGGGCTAAGCCCTTGTGACGCCGTCGCCGACGTGGATCCGGGTGAGGTTTTTGGGTTGTTGTCTGTCTTCATTGCTCCGAACTGAATTTTAATATTTGCTTTACTTCTGCAGTGGATCCCGAAGTGTTGCAGGCGGCCCTGAGGAAGAAGAAGAAGAGGCCGAGAGTCACCGCGGCCGCCGAGGAGACGCCGCGCCCGGAGAGGGCGGAGAGGGTGGAGGCCGAGGCGGCTCCAAATGTGATTGACCTGGAGGAGCCTCGGAGGGAGGAGATGAGGAGCCCGGATGCTCGGGCATCCGGGTCGGGGGAAGCTCGTAGGGCCCCGTTCCCCGAGGTGAGTGGAAGAAGTTTTAGCCTTTACTTCTATTCTTTTTCTTGTTCTGTACTGACGTATTCCGTGCAGGAGGCCAATATGGTGCTGGACGGGCTGAGCGCCCTCTCGCACTTCGTCATCGACGGAGTCGAGCAGTTCAGGACCCTAAAAGCCGAGCTCGAGGGGGCGAGGGCCGAGGCGGCGAAGGCGGAGGAACAGGAGGCCAGGACTCTGGTCGAGCTGCTCTCGGCGGAGAGGAAGGTGGCCGAGGTGGAGGCCGAGGCGGCGAGGCTGAGGGGGGAGCTCGCCGAGGAGAGGGAGAGGATGGCCCGGGCGGCGGCCGAGCAGGGCGGCGTGCTGCGAGCGCTTGCTGAGCGGATTTTCCGCTCCAAGTACTTCGGCACCGTGGCGGCGCAGCTGGTGACGGCCATGAGCACGCCAATTACTTCGGCAGCGCTCGACTCGGTTGCCAAGGATTACCCCGAGCTTGATAAAGTCAAGTACGGGTATGAAACGGCGACTAAGGAGGAGATGCTGCGGGAGTACGCGGAGGTGCTCGTGGAGTGCACCGCGGCCATCCCAGTGGTGGAGCGGCTCGCGCAGCAGAAGACCCTGCTGTCCGAACAAGCGGTTCGGCACTGCCCGGTGGATCGGGATTATGGTCTTGAGGCCATCATTGCCGATCTGGCGAGAAGGTCGGCTGCCGATGCCGAAGAGAGAGGCGGTGAGGGCGGCGGCGCCGAGGTCGGTGGAGGCGAGGCGTAGTTTTGCTTTTTCTTTTTCTTTAGCTTGTATCACGTCTCTACTAGAGAGGCGCTTTTTACACGGGTATATAAAATACTTTTTCTTGAACTGTGCCTCTTGCTGAACTGCTTACTTCCTTTGCTTTTGTAGTCTGCTTTTGAATTCTCCCCTACCTCGCCGTCTAATCGGGAAATAAACGAGCTTCGCCGGGCTGCCGAAGCTGCCGAGGTCGAGGCCGCGTGTTGGAAGAGCCGAGCTGCCAACATCGAGACCGAACTCGAGGCGAAGCTTCGGTTGGCCCAGGAGAGGCTGGACGAGGAGCACGCAAGATTTTTGGAGCTGGAGGATAAGTTCAAACAGGTCAAGGACGACCTCCAGACCTTTAAGGCCTTGTCCGAGGAGCACGAAGAATACGAGGACCGTATACATAAAAGTGGCGGCATGACCATATACGAGGTCCACACACAAATAAAAGAGGTCCGAGCTCGTACGAAGAAGTACATAGAGAAGTACGGCGATGACTCCTGGCAAGTTCGTGAGCAGGAAGAGGCGCTTCTCAAGCTCGGATCCATGTATAAGATTATTCAGAAGAGGAACCCGAAGCTGAAGAGGTGGATCGAGTCTAAGAAGGCTTCACTCGAGGCTTCCTCTTCGGGTCAGGTGGAAAAGAGTTCGGCTGGCACCCCTCCCCTCGCTTTGGGTCGAACTCGAGAAGAGACTCTGGCCATCATGTCTCGAGGTGGAGGGCGACGCGCTTCAGGTGGCCGAGGCCGAGGACGAGCTATGCTTCTAAGCCGAGGTCGATCTACGCCTTCAGGTCGAGGTGGCGGTGGTTTTGGCCGTGGTGAAGGGATGGCCTTTTTGGATTCGGTGCTCGGTCATGGCGGCACCAGCTCGAGCTCGGGTCTGGGCTTCGTGGAGAAGTATCTTAATTTTAGTAGTAGGTCTCCGGGCCCGAACCCTCCACCATGATTGTAAATACTCTTACGAAATTAAATACAATTTTTCATCGTCATTACTTTTCTAAAGCTACTTAATTTGTACAATCAAGTTTGCTTAAGATGTTTGTGATGATTGCCGAACTTCATTCTGTAGACGAGGTCGGAGTACGAGTAGCCACTTCGTCTAGGGACGAAATTTGGGCTTTGTATTAGCCACTTCGTCTAAGGACGAAGTTTAGGCTCTCTAGTTCCTTGTTTGTCGAATTTATCGATAGGAGTGGTCTCCCTAGAGGCTACTCCATAATTTGGAGTTTTAGCTTAACTTGGACATGTACACAGAATAAATACTTTATAAAAATAAAATTCGAATTGTTTTAAATTACAAGTAATATTTCTTTAAGTGAGAAACATGCCAAGTTCGGGGTACTGGCTCGCCAGATATGTGGACTAGCTTGTACGTCCCTTTGCCGAGGACGTCTTGGATTTGATAGGGGCCTTCCCAGGTTGCTTCTAGTTTACCGAGCTTCTCTGCCTTACTAACTTCATTATTTCTAAGGACGAGGTCGCCTGTTTGAAACTGTCGATGTTTCACTCGGTTATCGTAATACCGAGATACTTGCTGTTTGTACCGAGCTTCTTGTATGTAGGCTCGTTCTCGTTTTTCTTCCAATAGGTCCAAGTTAGTTTGGAGGCCTTCCTCGTTGGCATTGGCTGTAAAATATATAGTTCGGGGGCTCGGCAAACCGATCTCCACTGGGATCACTGCCTCGGTCCCGTAGACAAGGCTGTATGGTGTTTCTCCATTGGATGTCCGAGGAGTAGTTCGGTAGGACCAGAGGACTTGTGGTAAATTTTCTGCCCAATCTCCTTTGGCCTTGTCGAGGCGAGTCTTCAAACCCTTGACTATTGTTCGGTTCGTGACTTCGGTTTGGCCATTTGCCTGAGGATGTGCTACCGAAGTGAATTTTTGTTGAATGTTAAGTTCGGAGCACCATTCTCTAAATGTCTTGTCCGTGAACTGAGTTCCATTATCCGAGACGAGGACATGAGGTATGCCGAAGCGGCAGACTACGTTCTTCCAGACGAAGTTGAGGGCTTTTTTGCTCGTAATTTTTGCAAGAGGTTCGGCCTCTACCCACTTCGTAAAGTAGTCGATGGCTACTATTAGGAATCGTAGCTGGCCCGGGGCTTGCTCGAACGGGCCAACGATATCTATCCCCCACTGCATAAAGGGCCATGGGCTTTGCATGCTAGTTAGCTCGGTTTGAGGTAACCTCGGTACATTTGCATGGATCTGGCACTTCGGACACTTCTTGACGAGGTTAACTGCGTCCTGGAGCATGGTCGGCCAATAGTATCCCCATCTCATAATTTTTCTGGTTAGAGCCCGAGCTCCGATGTGACTACCACAGGATCCTTCGTGCACTTCACGTAATATGTAGTTCGCTTGGTTCGGTCCTGCGCACCTTAGAAGAGGTTGAAGATACGACCTTTTGTATAATACTCCCTGATCGAGAATATATCTGATTGACTTGCTTTGAAGCTTCCGAGCTTCAATCTTGTCGGCAGGTAGTTCACCTCTCTCTAAATAATCTCGAAGCGGCGTCATCCAGCTCGGCTCGTCATCGGACACCATATTCACTTTGACTTCATCGATACCTCGAGTTGTGACTTCTTCTACAGGAGAGGCTGTGGATGACGAGGCGAGTTTGCTTAGTGCATCAGCTCGGTCGTTATCGCCTCTCGGGATTCGTATCAGCTCAAAGTGTGAGAAGCTTTCTTGTAAAGTCTTGACTTTATGGAGATATTTTTTCATCCTCTCGTCTCGCGCTTCGTATTTTCCTAGAACGTGACTCACTATGATCTGGGAGTCACTGTAGACTTGTATAGCTCGTAGTCGGAGAGTTTGCGTGAGGCGAAGTCCAGCTATTAGGGCTTCGTATTCCACCTCGTTATTTGTGGTTGGGAAGTTTAACCGTAGAGCATAAGGGATTTCCTTTCCTTCCGGACTGACGAACAGAATTCCGGCTCCACTTCCTTTTTTTCCTGACGCCCCGTCCACGTAGACTTTCCAACAATCTATTGGAGGTGTCTTCGGCATTTCTTCTTCTGTATTCTCCTCGGGAGGTTCGGGGGGTTTCGGAGGCTCGGTGAATATTGCCTCTACCAGGAAATCTGCCAATGCTTGTCCCTTGATGGCCTGCCGAGGTGCAAAGGAGATCGCATGCTCGCCAAGTTCGACCGCCCATTTGGCGATTCGCCCCGAAGCTTCTGGCTTCGTGAGCACTTGCCAAAGTGGGAGGTCGGTTAATACTTGTATGGGGTGAGCATGAAAGTATGGTCGAAGCCGTCGTGCAGCATTCACGAGGGCAAGTGCAACCTTCTCCAGAGGTTGGTACCTCGTTTCTGGCCCTTTTAGAGCTCGGCTTATGAAATATACGGGTAACTGCCGAGGTCCTTCTCGTACTAGGACTGCGCTTATTGACTCGTCCGAGGCGGCGAGGTATAAGGAAAGAACTTCGCCTTCTCTTGGGACGGACAATGTGGGCAAGTTGTCGAGATACTTCCTTAAATTCTCGAAGGCTAACTTGTGCTCGTCATTCCATTCGAAGTTCGGAGCCTTCTTTAGAATCTTGAAGAATGGGAGTTGCTTCTCGGCTGCTTTAGATAGGAATCGGCTCAGCGCGGCCAAGCAGCCCGTTAATCTGTGCACGTCGTGGACTGACTTCGGCACTTGCATCTCTTGGACGACCTTGACCTTTGCTGGATTGGCTTTTAATCCTTCGCGAGAGACCCAGCACCCTAGGAATTTTCCGGACTGGACCATGAAAGTACATTTTCCTGGGTTTAACTTCAGGTTCGCCTCGCGAAGTAGTTTGAAGACGACCTGGAGGTCGTTTAGGCTGGTGTTGACTTTTTTGCTTTTGACGATGATGTCGTCGACGTATACTTCAACAATCTGGCCGATGTGAAGTTCGAATATCTTGTCAACCATCCTTTGATATGTGGCTCCCGCGTTTTTGAGTCCGAAGGGCATTTTCTTGTAAGCGAAAACGCCGAAGTCTGTAACGAAGGCTGTCTTCGGGGCGTCCTCGGTACTCATAAGAACTTGGTGATAGCCTTTGTACAGGTCGAGGAAACTAAACACCTCGTGACCGACGAGGGCTTCCACTTTCTTATCGATGTTGGGGAGGGGGTAACAATCCTTTGGGCAGTGTTTGTTGAGATCGGTATAATCGATACACATGCGCCATCCCCCTCCTTGCTTTTTCACCATTACGGGGTTAGCCAGCCACGTCGGATATTTTACCTCGAATAAAATATCGGCTTGCTGTAGTTGGCGCACCTCGTCGTGTATCACTTGACTTCTCTCGGCAGCGAAGGCTCGTTGCTTTTGCCGAACTGGTTTCACCTCGGGATCTATGTTGAGGTGATGGGTGATGACACTTGGTGACACCCCGGTCATGTCTAGAGGTGACCAGGCAAAGATATCTCTGAACTCCCGAAGTAGTTGTATAACCTGACCTCGGAGTTCGGTTCCCCCGACGAAACCGACCTTGACGACCTTGGATGCGTCGTTTTCATGGAGTACGACGTCTTCTAGAGGTTCTGTAGCGGACGAGGTCGACTTCGTCACTTCGGGGTTCTGTAATTGTTATGCTTGGGGATGCTGCACACCAGAACCTCGAAGTGCGACCTGCATGCACTCCTTGGCCTGTGTTTGATTACCCCGAAGTGTGATGACTCCGTTTCTTGAAGGTATTTTGATCGTTAAATGGTAGGCCGAGCAGATTGCCCTCATCGCTATCAACCAATCTCTTCCTAAGATAATGTTGTAAGGAGAGTTGGCTTTGACGACGAAGAAGTGGATTATCTTCGTAGTAGATAACGGACTTCGTCCTACCGTCACGGGGAGTGAGATCGTACCATCTGTCGAGGTCTCCCCTTGTGTGAAGTTTTTCAACGGGACGGGTGCTGGTTTTAGGCGAGCTTCTTCAATGTCAAGTTTGCTGAAGCAGCTCTTGAAGAGTACGCTTACCGAGGCCCCACTGTCGATGAACACTCGGTGTACTAATTTATTGGCCACCACGGCTTCGATAATGGTGGCATCTTGATGAGGCGAGGTGTGAGGGACGGGGTCATCACTAGAGAAGGTAATGACTTCGTCCTTTTTAAACCTCTTGTGAGAGGGTTCTTCGGTTGGTTGGTTCCGAGCCTCGGATTTCAGCGAGGACCTCATCGAACCTTGAGGCAGCCCGATGATGGCAGTGATGACTCCATCGTACTGAGACTGATCTTCGTCCTCGTCCTCGTCATCATGCCTCGGTTTCTTATCGTGATGGGGTTTGCAGTTTTCCCCCCTGTTTCTACTTCGCTTGGTTCTGCTCCGAGATCGGGTCTCCTGTTGATTTCGACCTCGGTACTTTCCAAGAGTGCCATCTCGCACCAGGTGGTCGATTTCCGAGGCGAGGTTTCGGCACTCCTCGGTGTCATGGCCGTGGTCCTCATGGAATTCGCAGTACTTGTCCTTTGGTCGTCTCTTTGATCCAGTTCGGGACAAAGGGGGAGGCTTTGGGAACAAGTTCGTATGGAGCTCGTAGATTTCTGCCCGAGGCTTGCTCAGTGGGGCGAACCGATCTTGTTCCTGACTAGGCAGAGGTCCGAGGCGGGACGCTAGTGGACCTCGTTGGATTCTCTCAAGGGCACCTCGTCGAGTTGGCCCATGATCGGTTCGTTCTTCCCTTCTTTTCTTTTCTTGACCTTCAGGTCGGTCAATAGCGCGCTTCTTCCTATCGGCTTCATCCGCTTCGGCGAATGTATCCACAATTCTCCATAGTTGTTTGGAGGTTTGGGGACGCTCTTTTACGAGCTCCCTGAAGAGAGTGCCGGAGTGGATGACATTTTGGAATGCCGAGATGAGGACGTCGTCAGAGAGGCGGTCGACTTTGAGGCTTTCATTGTAGAATCTAGCCAAAAAGTCGCTGATGGATTCTCCTCGTCCTTGTCTCAAGGTAAGGAGTTGAGCCGAACTCATTTTTGCTTCGGCTTTCTGGAAGAAGCGTCTTTCAAAGGCATCCAGCAGGTCGGCATACGACCCTATGCTGCAGCGCGGCAGGTTGTCGAACCACTTTCGTGCATTGTCCACCAACAGTTCGGGGAAGACTTTGCACATATAGACGTCCTCGGCTAAACCCTGGTTCAGCATGTTATATTGGTACTGTGACAAAAAGTTGCTCGGGTCACAGGAACCATTGTAGGGTTTGATAGGTGGGACTCTATATGTTGATGGAAGCGGAGTATAGAGAATTTTGTTGGTAAAGGGAGTAGCGATTCGGCTGTAAACAGTGAATCTTCCCTCTCTGTGGCCGTCCTTGTCACGTCGAAAATGGTCGACGTTTCGACGAGGTGGTGTCCTCTCTCTTCGGTGTTCCTCCTCGTCACGTCGGGAAGGGACGACGTTTTGACGAGGCGAAGTTGAACCTCGCCGAGGTGAGGCAGTGTTTTCTCGACGATCATGCTGTCTTCGGGGGACTTCGTCATTCCTCTCATCGATAATCGGGCTCGAGGGACGAGGTTGTTGTCGTGATGGTCCCGCTCTGTTTTCCTCGTTCAGGTCTCGTTGCCGATGTTGTTCGGCAAACTTAAGGAAATCTTGTTCGTGAAGGTCTAGGTACGCTTTGAGCGCATCTCCGAGCCGAGGTGGGAGCGAGGTATTTCCTTGTTGGTTATCCTGATTCAGCCCTCCGCTATTGATAGAATCGTGAGATCGGTTCGAGTGAACGTCCTCCACGTGACCTTCCGGAGTTCGGCGACGAAGTACGTGCTGCCGATTAGGTTGTACCCGACGTACATCCCCTTCGTTGGTAGAGGTATGAGGTGGATCGGCCGGTATGGTGGGAAGCTCAGTTTGGTTCTGCTTTCCTTTAGCGGCAGCAGTTATGGCAGTAGAGCGGGTAGATCTAACCATCTTGTTCTCACTTCGGAAAATCTTGATCGAACTCACAAAATTTATACGTTTCCCACAGACGGCGCCAGTGATCGATCTTAATTTTCGAGGTGAGATTATACGAGGTGCAGAAAGTAATAACACTGGATTTACGTGGTTCGACTTTTAATGAAGTCTACGTCCACGGAGAGGAGAGCTGATGTATTTATGATCTCAAAATATCAAAAATAGATTCCGTTCTTTAATTTAGCTTTGAGAGCCTATTTATAGACAGTTTAGAGGCGGTTATGCTAAGTGGGCCGAGGTACTGGGCTTATGGGCCGAGCTATTGGGCCAAGCTGTTGGGCCGAGCTACTCGTGGGCCGATGTGATACTGGGCCGAGCTACTCTTGGGCCGAGCTGTTCCGAGCTACTCGTGGGCCGATGTGATACTGGGCCGAGCTGCTCTTGGGCCAAGCTGTTGGGCCGAGCTGCCACTAGTGGGCTTTTATTGGGCCTTTGGTTGGTGGGCCACATCCTATCAGTCACAATGAGACATCCAAAACATATATGAGCCATTACTTAATAACAAATGGGGTGAAGCATAAATATCATACTTATTATTTTTTTTTAATTTGAACTAGAACCGAACATGAACGGTATTTTGGTTTCATAACATTGAAATCAAAATCATAATCGACGATTTTCATTGTTGTTTCAATCATCCCTTATGAAAAATTTCATTCTAAAATATTAGTAAATAAAATCATGATAATTGGAAATCAAATTTACTATATATATGAAGACATTATAATTAAGCAAAGCGAATTCGTTATAGAACAGAAAATCAAAAGCAGAAAGTGACAGAACAAAACTTTGAAAACAAAAGTGTAGATAAAACACACTGTAGCATAACAGGATAAACCATTATTAGCAGTCATCAAATGTAAAACAAATTAAAAACAAAGATAGGTTGAGGTTTAGGTGCAGCAGCAACATATATAAAGACAGACGACACAAAGTAAATTAAGGTGAAAGCTTAGTAAGAATCAAGTTGGCTCCATGCTGCGGTTGGAGACTGACGACGGTATGAGGCGCATGCACATAGGAAGGCGATATGTCGAAAGAGTAGTGCTGCAATATGGTAGACAACGCCATTTTGGCCTGCAGCAGAGCGAAGTTCTGTGCAATGCAGATTCTAGGTCCCCAACCGAAGGGTAAGTAGGTGAGCTTCCCTTTGGTGGCCTTCAACACCCCTTCCTCAAACCTCTCCGGCTTGAACTCCTTCGCATCATCACCCCATATCTTTGGGTCATGGTGCAGCAGCAGCACCGGCAGCATAAGCTGCACCCCCGCAGGCACACTCACTTGTGACCATTCCTTCTGCGCCACCCGCGCCACCATCACTATCGGCGGGTACAGCCGCAGCACCTCGTGCACGATCATGCTCACCTGCACATTATTTCATTCCATATTTTATAATTTTAACATCAAGATCAAGGAAAGCTAGCTACCTACCTAGATTAGTTAGCCAACCACATACAATTTTGAGGTGGGTGAGTTGCTGATATTCGGGCTTGGCAGTGCCGAAAGCGTTGAGAACCTCTTCTCTAGCACGAGTCTGCCATTCCTTGTGATGGCTGAGTAGAATCAGAGTCCAAACGAGGAGAGCTGCGGAGGTGTCTTGACCGGCGAAGAAGAAGATCTTGCATTCTTCCATCACATCTTTGATGCTCATACCGGACTTGCTGCCGTGCTGTTTCATTTCTTGAAGATTGGATTCCAATAGGACTCCCAACAAGTCTTCATTGCTGTCACCTTGCTCCATTCTTGTGTGAATGATGTTCAGAAATATTGATTCTATTTCTTTGGTGAGTTGATTCATCCTCCTATTCACTTTGGTTGGGAAGTACCTCAATCCGGGGATGTGAAGAGATCGATTGGCTTGCAAGATGGCGTCGGCTTGTTCCTTCTGCAGCTGGAATATGTGGTGGCCTTGGTCGTAGCCGGTCCCGAAAGCAGCCCTGGCTATGACGTCACTGGTCATGGCCTGAAGGTAAGGCCACACATCCACCTCCTTACTTCCTTCGCTCCCCACTATCTCATCCCATCTCCTCAACATGTTACTGCAGCTCACGTGAAACCCTCCCACCAGATTCTGCATTTTTCCAATTTTATTACTTATTAAAAACAAATCACTTTAATTAACCCCCAAATGAGATTTTGTGTTTCATTTTATTACTAAATTTTAATATATTTTTATTAAATTTTTTAACTTTATATATTTTAATTTTATACTTAGTATTACGAATTCATTCCAATCAAATACTATATATAATTCTTTGTTAATATTTAATGTTATTTTAATTGATTTTTAGAATTGATAAATTAAAAATTTTAAAAAAATCAAGTAAATATTATTTATGATTTATTATAATACGCATAAAAGTTGTTCACATTTTATCATTTCAATCTACTCATAAAAAATCTTTAAACTTCAAATTTTCTATTTATATATACTAAGAGACTCACACTCCACTCAATACATTTAATCCTATTTAAAAATAATAAAATGCCAAGTGAGATCTAATTAAACTCCAATACTCATAATCACCAAAAATAATAAATTAGATCATTCTGAACTGCATTTACTACACACTCTTGTATAAAAATTTTAACACGCAAAACTAAGATAAAAAATGATAGAATCTTAATTAATTTTGTGAAGGAGCGATTATATTTTAGAATTTTGAATAAATATAAATGAAAATGAAAAAATTGATTAGCAAAAATAGAATGATGACCTTGAGTTTGTGTAGGTGGAAGGCGGGATTGATTAATTTTCTGTGCTTGGTCCAGTGATCCTCCTCAAGCATGACCAACCCATTCCCCAGCAAACTCGCCAGTGGACTCTTGGGAGGCTTCTGAAAAACATAGTTCTTCGACAGAATCTCTCTTATCTCCTCTGCTTCCGACACCACCACCGCCGGCCTCGGTCCGAACCACACAAAGCATTTCTCACCTGAATGCCATTTTTCTCACTATTATATATTTCATTGCAAAATTAAATAATAATGCATTTTATATACATACCGTAGGTTTGGAAAGCTCTGTGGAAGATGGGGTAAACCCTAGGCAAGATATCGTTGGAGAAGGTCATGGGAAGAGACTCAGCTTCTTTGGCAGTGGCCCCTATTTCTTTCAGATCCCCATGGAAGAATTTGTAAGGGTTTCCCTTGAAACCTTGCTGCCGGAGGCGGGTTTCCAGGGACTTGGGCGTCAACCACACCCACTTCAAAAACTTCAAGACGTACAAGAATGATATCACAACAATTGAGATTGTTATTGAGTACAGTATAGCAACATCCATATTTGATTTTAATGGATCTGTATATTTGCAGCGGAGAAGAAAAATAGGAGGCGGAGTGCGTTGTGATGCGTTATATGTGTGCGTATATATATGTGCAGACGAAGAAGTTGTAACTGAAGCTTTTGTCTTGCATTAGTTAAAAGTCCACACTTGCCACCTCAGATTTTCTTGATTTTGGACTTTGGGAGTGTTTTATTAACTATTCGATTCAAAAATAGTTGATCAAAGAAAGTATTTAGTATTGTAGCCCGCGTCAGAGTGCAATATAATATTTATTTTATTATCGTATAATTAATATAAATTAAAAATAAGATTAGATATAAAAAAAGTTACATTACAAATAAATATATAGATTTTTATTACTATATACAATTACTTGATATTTTATATCTCAAAAATATCTTTCTAAATTATATTATGAATTCTAGTTAATCATCTTCTTACTTACCTTAAGTGAAAATCTTTCAAACATGTAACTTCAATGACATCTAAAATCGAATAAACAAAATATAGAAGTCGAAATAAATATACTAAAACATAACAAAAAAATGTCATGATAAATACTAAAATATCAAATGTATAATAAATTTAGAAAAATATAAATATTTAATTAAAATATCATATCTTACCATATTTTTATAAAATAAAATACAAAAAAATATTTTTTGATGTATAAAATATATAATTAAAATAATAGTATTACATATTTAAAATAGAAAGCTTAAATAAACTCTCTTACATAACTATATTTTCAAAATTAATTTGCATTTTAAATTTTTGTAGAAAAAAAAAGAGTTTTTAAAAGTTTGTTAAAATATATAAATAAATTTCAACTAATTATAATTAATATAAAATTCATATTTGACATGATTAAGTTTCTAGAATATAATATATGTATGATAGATTAAATAAAAATGATTTCTTATGAGTTAACTGAAAATAAATTTTGTCAGTTAAATTATTTAGATCAATGATATAAGTTAAAAAAGATAGTTTTTTTTACATATCTAAACTTTTTATCCCTTAAAATAGGGAATTTGTTGCTATTTATTATTAGAATTTATTGATTATGTTATAGTTTAATTGTATCAATTGATAAAAAAAAATGTAGATGATTTAAATTTATTTTTAGTTATCACAAACAAATAATTTTTTTTGTATAATAATTCCCTATATCTATATATAGGATGAAAGCACATATTAAATCTCAGATAATTAATTATGATACATGTTATATCTTATTATATAATAATTAGATGATACAAGTTAAATCTCATTATATATTAATTAGTAATAATTAGATAATAGAAGATGAGAATTGTGTGGGGAGACCAGCATTAATATGCACAACTGAAATGAAATCACTCTGAGAATTCTTTATGTTAATCAATTTTATCTTCAAAATATACGAAAAGTGACATGTTAACAAAATCATGCATGTGATAACATCCATCTTTTTCTTTGATCTTTTACTATTGTAGGATGAAATCTTATGCCCTTTTCTTTTTGAGAATGCACAACTCAATTCATCTCAATATTGTCCTAATATTACTTATAAAATCTAATTACAGTATTTCATAATGAGTTATGATTAAGGATTTTTTTATTAACATTCGCAGATTACAAACATCATATACATAGTAGATATATGAGATAATCATTTATTAACAAAAAGGTTCACAAATTAAAAATGAAAAATAAATTAATATTTGTAATCCTATATATTAAAAATTCTGATTAATAATTATGCAATGAATTCAAACCCCAAAAAATGAAACTTAAAAGAAACCAAAAATGAAAGCGGTGATCCCACGTGAGCATCGTGAGAACATGTAAGAAGTTGTAACTGAAATTATCCCAAAATTTAAAAAAATTGTCACTTGTGTTTTTGTCTGCAATCGTAACCAAATGCCGACAAATGTGCATGAATAGGTGCTACATTTAATTCTTACATATAGTTCATTGTTGTGTATAAAAAGATGAATCAAAGGATAACCATGTTACAGGGTGAATTATAAACTTATCTAAACCGTTCAATTTTAATATATGAACAATTTTTTATTGTTATATGATAAAATTTATAGAAGGGGTGACGGGAACTTAGAATTTCGTGACTATAGCTAAAAATCACTGGGCCGAACTGCCCCAAAATTAGTTCAGGTTGTCCAACCATAATTTGTGATCATCTGAATATTTGAAATAACAAAATTTATTATAAAAAAATAAATTAATTATTGAAAATAAAATTATGTTTATAGTAATAAAATATGAAATAATTATTCAAAATAAAAATATGTATAAAAAAAATACATAATTTTTTAATTCAAAAATTCGGTTATATTCGATTGGTTATCGAATATATTCGATAAACAAAAATCACAAAAAATATTATTTGATAATCGATCCGTTATTCAAAAATACCCGTTATCGTCGGTTTTAGAATTAAATACTTATTATCCCAAATAAATGCATTTTAGAGTCCCACTCCTCAAGGTGATGCAAATCTCTAACCTCTGATTCCCTTCCAAACTTTGTAAGCTTATTTACCGCTGTACCAAGAGATCATTGTTGTTAAGCTTACTCTCTTTAATTTATATTATTTATACAAAAACATAAGCTATACATATCTAAACTTTTTAGTTATACCAATTTTGACAAAAACATACAGTGCCTGATATAATGCATTACATTAAGCACGCACTTTAATATTAAAAGGTTTATTTATATTTATGTATGCCACAAAAATATTCGGTCACATCACAAAGTTGAGCATATCATAAAAATGTATTATGACATCTATGAAAGTGTATCTCAACTGTCAAATACGTGTTGCTGAAACACCAACCACAACACACTCACAGAAACGAACGAAGAAACACCAGAATTTCTTTTGCGTGGGTTCAATAAGATAACCCACGCGAGTCTCACGACTAAAAATGTTTTATTAAAAGAGTAAAAACAGTAGCTTACAGATAGTAGACTCCCTCTAGCTATCCTATCAACTACTCTCACGAAAACTACAACCTCAAAGAGATTTAGAAATCACTACAAGTAAAGTAATCTTGTAATGCTAAGAGATAATAAGAAGATCTCTGAAAAGTGTGTTACATTCCTCCACGTGAATGCTCTGTATATATAGAAGCCACCAGCTTCTTCTCCAAGTCA
>JAPKLX010000032.1:2054002-2065399 GCA_026898415.1 Leonotis leonurus
GAAGAAACAAAAACAATTTTATAGAGTTAGAATAACTCTAACAATCTATATATAGAAAGGATATAAAATCACGAGGGGAAAGGGAGTAAGTGTGCAATACAAAATTACTCATTTTGTCCCTTTGGAGATTAAGGTTTATTCTTCTACTCTTTTGGTAATTGAGGTTTTCAAGTCTTCAATTAGGGCATGCTAGGTTTTTGGAAAATCTTGATTACCTCATTCAATCTTGAAAGTTTCATATCTCCACTCTAAGTACTCTTGAGATTAAAGAATAAGGTATGATTCTTATTCTTCATCTTTACTATGAAAAGGAAAAAAAATGTTCAAAATTTTATTTACTTAATATTAGTATCCAACACTTAACAGGGTGAGTACTTAGACCATCTACTATGGGAGGTATAAAAGAAGGTAGATAATGATGTGGATGAGATAGAGTGATAGTGGAAGAAAGAAATGAGGTAGAGGTAGAAGAAGAAGATAGTAAAATATCTATCTAGATAGGAGAATAAAAAATACTTTATTTGCATTATCCAATGCATAAAAAATAGTATTATAATAGTGAATCCATTAAAAAAATATATAATAATGAGATTCATTAAAAGTGAGATAGAGGCATACTGAAAATATATTTAGATAGTTAAAAAATGAGATAGATATTAATATGTCAATTACATGGCACCGCTTTGAGATAGATAGTGAAAACATAGCGATAGTAGATGTTGTTAGAGCATGCGCAGCGCAAGGAGCGCGCGCTCCGGGCAGGGGGGAAGGGCAGGGGTTTGGGCGTCTGGGGGGAGAAACCCACGCTGTGGGGGAGGGGGTTTGGGAGACGGGTTGTGTCCCGTGAGACGGGCGTTGGGCGCGGGAAACCCACCCGGGTTTCACCGCTGCGGCACCCGGTTTCCCGCGCCCCTAGTTTTTTTTTTAATTTTAATTTTTTTTTTATTCTTTAATTCATTTATAAATACCCTATTTCAATCTCATATTTTCACACATCTTCATCCATTCTTCAATGTTGTTTTTTAATTATTGTAATTTTAATTTCTAATGTTGTATTTTAATTATTGTAATTTTTATTTCTAATGTTTTATTTTATGTATTGTACTTTATATTTCAAATTGAATGTTGTGTTTTAATTATTGTAATTCTTATTTTAATTTTTTTTTTCGTATTTATTTATTTATTTATTTTATATTACAAATTTAAATAATATCATTTTTCTCAAATTCAATCATTTTATAATTATTAAAGTAGAGAGTCCGGAAACCCAAAACCACAAACTCCCACTGCTACCTACCAACACAGTCTCCCAAACCCCACTCAAAAAAATTCCATTTATTTACGAAAATGCTACTGGAACCCGGAGCAACCTCATTGGGAATGCTCTTATATTCCCTTAATTTCCTTTAGCCAGTAAATTTAGTCTCAGATCTTATTTTCCGGTAAATGCAACTTTGGTCAGAACAGCAGCTTTTAGTGGTTGGCCAAAGTCAAAGAAGCCAACAACTTTGTAAAGAATGAAGAAGGAAATGAAGAAGCGTGAAGCAGTACTCCATAAAGCGTAGAGGGAAGAAACTCCCACGTCCACACTCCTGCTTTCTTGTCGCGCTAGATTCTTGTCCGAACCTATGGTCTTCCTTTTGCCATCTCAGCATTTCCCACTTGCAAATTTCCTTCCTCACAATTTCGAAATACCTTTATTTTTTATCTCCATTACATTGCATACCGCCAAAATATCTGAAACGCTGATCAATTTCTTCTGGTTCCTCTTTTTCTTGCCTCTTGCTACACATTCTTCCTTCGAACAATTCTGGGATTTTTCATTCTTTCAGGGGCTGTTCGGTAATGGCTCAGTTGTTGTCGCCAGTTTGCACAGACACACTAAAATTTCAGAACCCATCGAGCAGTTTCTGTTCAAGAAACAGATTCCCCACAGTACCCAAGAATAATGTGAGATGGAGCAGCTATGGAGGAAGAAGGAAAGGGATTGGGAGAATCAGGGTTGCCTCTCAGGAATCTGTGGATGTTGCAGATGATTATTATGCTGTTTTGGGTCTGGTAATAACAACAACAAAAGGATCCACTATTTAGTCATTTTGTTGATCTTGATTAAGATTTAATATCATATTAACTCCCCAACTTTTCTGTGTTTCATGTCTTCTATTTTAGATGATGTTTAAAAGATTACTGGCTTTGTTAGTGATGATGCTGATGATTGTTGGGGCTGTTGCTATTTTCTAAATTGTCTTCTTAGGCTCTGTTTATTGAGTCATTGATCTGAGTTTCTCAACCAATTTTGATGAAGCTACTTACCAAGAATTCTTATTTAGGAACAATAAGTTATCATTTCTGCAGTGCATGCATGATAAGGCTCAATTGTTCCTAATTGGAATCAGAATGGTGATTAAATTGATCTCAATTTGTATGTTGGCCCATTGTTACAGCTTCCTGATGCCACACCGGAACAAATAAAGAAAGCCTATTATAATTGCATGAAATCCTGCCATCCAGATTTGAGTGGTAATGATCCAGAGACTACAAATTTCTGCATTTTCATAAATGAGGTGTATGAGGTAAGTTCCATTTTGTTGATTTCTAAGGATGAGTCCATGGCTTGTTGTCAATGTTACTGCAGGAAAGTAACTCTTTATGTTTAGATTCTCAGTGATCCAGTCCAGAGAATGGTTTATGATGAAATTCATGGATATGCTTTGACTGCAACCAATCCGTTTTTCGATGATTCCAGCACAAAGGATCATGTCTTCGTGGATGAATTTAGCTGCATAGGTATCTTTACTGTTCCATCTCTTTCTTTTCTTCTTTTTCCCTTTACATTTCACTTTTAAATTGGTTTTCAAGTTCTAATTGTGGATGCTATATGTAGATAAACTCTTTGAAAAATATGTGATTCAAAGACAAAATGGAACCATATAACATAATATTGTGTGCTAACCTTAAGTTACTAGTGGAATTGTAGAGATGTCACAGGAATACTATTTTGATGATTCATTTACGTATCAGTCAACACGAAAAGGTCAAAGTGAAGAACAAAAGCAGTGTGTGTTTTGGGATACATGTTGTTGTTGCTGTTTATGTAACTTAAAATGCTTCTGTGGTGTATGCATCATTGAAGCCTGATTGTACTAGAAACTTACCTGGACTGAGCGGAAAATGCAACGTAAATCTTAATTGAAAGGGTTTCATATGTTCCCTTTTCACTGCATAGGTTGTAAAAACTGTGCCAATATTTGCTCGGATGTTTTTGAGATTGAGGAAGAGTTTGGAAGAGCTAGAGCTTATAGCCAACCTGGGATACGTGACTCAATTCAACAGGCAGTGGAGAGCTGGTAAGTCTTTGTGTTCTTCTCTTTTCTGGATACTTTTGGTTGGAATTCGATATGAACTTATGAGAAAATTAAGATTTCTAGTCTCATGACCATCCAATACTTGGCAAGGAAGTGTAACCTAATGAGCATCATTCTTGGTTTACCTCCTTCACGACTTAAGGGGGTTGCTTTAGAACTCTCCTGAACTAATTTTCCTCAAACGTTGCTTCTGGTTTAGACATTCCCGTTTTAGTTTACTCATAATACATATATCTCTCGGTTTTAACTAGGAAGTGCAGATCCTTATGAACTGTTTTAAACATAATTATTGCTGTATGTTGATTTGAATTCAACTCCTATCACGACAGAAGCCCTTGTAACCCTCTACATTAGAAAGAAGCATCTACACTTTAGGTTCATTCTGGGTAAAATGTTTGAATTACTTCACTTATTTATGCACTGATTATTCATTACATGTAAAGATAAGTTACTGTAAACGTGTTTAACTTGGTCAGTTTCAGCAGTTATTGACCTGCAAATCTTGATTTCAGCCCAGTTGATTGTATCCACTGGACTTCTGCTGCGCAGTTATCACTGCTAGAAGACGAAATGCGAAGAGTAGAAAGAGTAAATGTAAGAAATCATATCATCACAATTTCTGTCTCGGCTTTCTACACAATCGTTAATCCCTCTTAGCTTGTTGAATTGTGAGTCGACTTTAGTTTGTTTAGAAACTTATGTTTGGTTGCAAAGACATCAACTCTCTAGCCATTGGAGTTGACGTGTCGCAGAATGGTAGAACGTGTTTCATTTCTAACTTTTAAGGCAAAAAATCCTTCCAATTTTCAGATATTGTCTTCAAGATATATATTATACTCCCTCCGTCTCCCAAAGATCTTCCCACTTTGACCCGGCACGAGTTTTAATAACATGTGTTGACTTTGGTTGTTAAAATGTAAAGTGATAGTAAAGTGATGTTAGTGGAGAATGGGTCCCACAAAAAGTAGTATGATGTGTAAGATATTGTGAGTAGATAATGGGACCCACATTAAATAAGATGGGTAAAATAGAAGGTTTCCAAAAATAGAAATAAAGTAGGAAGAAAGATGGGGGACGGCCAAAATAGAAGAGTGGGAAGATCTTTGGGGGACGGAGGGAGTATATATCATGATAATGCATGAATATTAGCATAATATTTGTCCTGAATAGCTTGTTTATTAGTGTAATAATGCTTGTTTAATTACCAGGTTGCTTTGATGCTATCAGGCATGGGCGGAGCATCTTCAGATGTCTTTCGTATGGTAAGATTTTTTCATCGATATCATTCATATTTCGTACTATACAACATGAATGAAGAGCATACGTACGCATGAATATTAGAATAATATAGTTAGCCTCTTATGACTACATATATCTAACCTTCCATCTGTATTTCAGTTTTCTGTCTCTCCACTTATTTTATGTCATTAGCATTTCTCCAATAGAAGAAACAAGTCATTAGAAGGCTGCAAGGCTTTTATTTATTTCTTTCATACACAAAAGACGATGCAAAAATGCTTCTTGATGTATTCGTAACTGCATTAGAGGCTTGTTCAAATTTCCATGTGGAAAAAAGTGCTGGAATTTAGCAATAGACCGGAATTGCAATGAACGTAAAATATTAACATGCGATGCTTTAGGTTTTTGAGTTTATTGATCATGTATAAGCTTTACCAATTCTTCTAATTATCAAGAGTTGCACGATAACAATATATGTTAGCAAGTTTTTCCTTCAACAATATGCTCACTGCCTATGTGCATAATCAGGCAAGCATTAGATGGGACAAGAGACAAGCTAAAGTATTGGTGAGATCCCTTATTCAATAACTCGAATCTTTATATTTTAATTAATTCAGATGAAATCATGATAATATGAGATGTTTAATTATGTTGTAGTTTGATTTAGCATTCGATTATATACGAAGGTGAAAGGTGAAAGGGTGTGAGTACTTGAAATTGAAAACAGCTCAGCCTCAGCTCATTTGTTACTGCAGGCACAAGCTAAAGTGAGGATGACGAAGCAGAAAGGTTCTGGTCAAAATCCAACTTACTGGGACAACCTTTGGGGCAACGCCAAAGATTACGAGAGTAAAGGTGAAACAAACAAGGAATGAAATATATATAATAATTTCCTCTGCATTTCTTGATATTTATGTGTATATATATAGCCTTTACTAGTAAAGTGCGTCTTGTTGTGGCGGTAGAGAGTTAGTTATAAATGAAAATAAGCAAGTGGAATTTTGGTTTGGGTGCAGAGGAAGAAGTGAAAGAGAGGGCTGCAAGAGCTGCTGCAGCTGCTCGTAGATGGAGAGAGTACTCGAGGAGAGGCGCCGACAAACGTCCCACCTTCAAACTACCAGAAGCCATCTCTAACAAAGACTAACTAGCTTAGTGAGAATATATATACATATATAGGTAATTAAATGATTGGAAGGCTCCCATCCCATGCATGCATAATCTTATTAAGCAGAACTGTATATAACCTTATTATACATACATAATCAAGACAATCAGAAGCACAAGTACATATTTGTTAATATCTTTCAACTGTTCTAGCTAGCTAGTTTTTTATGCTCCCATGCACATCGACTTTATTGCGCGATCCATTTTATTACTAGTATGTAGTATTATTTATTCTATCTATTATAATTATAAAAGAGAGCATATATATCAAATTGCAAAAAAAATGACAGGCTAGCTTTTATATTTAATGTGCATTTATACATATCTAAGGAAAACAATATGTTCATTTTTTACATTTGAAAATTTTCAAAATCATTATAACGTAAAATTTTGATTTATCATATATTGTTTAAATTTCAATTTTTTTGCGCAGTAAGCATGTCATTTAACTAAGCAGTAATATAAAATTACCAATTAATGGCATTAAAATATTATTCGAAGATCAAAATTGAAAGATTTTTTGACAATAAAAGTATACAACTAGGTCCACTACTCATTATTTTTGGGATAATAATCCATAAATGCGAAGAACATGCATTATTTTTTAATAGTAATCTTTTGTCTGTCTCTTTGGGTTGGGTGAGGTATGAGGTAGGTGTTTTGCATCCAACAAATTGAAATCTAACTTACTACTTTCGTCCAATCTTATCGCGTTGTAAAACTTGACTTTCGTTTTGCTCTTACCAATCGGGAGCTATGTGACTTGGGATATAATGATATAAATAAACTTAGGTAAATCGCTCACTATCCCACTTTTCTATATCATGTACCTTATATTCCACGACTAAATTTATTATTTTAATTACTCCCTCTATTATAGATGTGATCTCCCTTACTTTTTACGGAAACTAATATACTTCTTTAGTCCGCTTTGCTTTATTATAGATGTATTAGTGATAACATTTGTCTAACGAGACTTATTTAGTGGGACATTCCCAATCGAAAAAGAAGAACTACTTTCGTGGGATGGAGGGAGTATTATTTTTTAAAATAACAAATTTATTATAAGATAATAAATTAAAATTATTAATTATTTAAGAAAAATGTTATTTTTAATTATATACTTTATTTTTTAATTTCTTAAAAAAATTATTATATACCTTATTTGAATGATATGAACCTAACATTATGTAAAAAATTTGACTAAAATATAGAAAATTAAATTGAATTAAAATTTGATTCTAGAAGACAAAATTAAGTGAATCTAAATCTCATCAGCACAACACATGTACATACATTTGAATTTCGAACGTTATTAAAGTGAACAATTTTTGCCACGCTTCCAATTTTCACTTCTTTTTCCCAATTTGATATTCTTCACATGCACTAAATTTACGTCTACTCTTTCATGAAATTATGCACTATTTGTCCGTTTTAGTACGTTCATAAAAATGTTTTCATTTAAATGATGACATCATGTTAAATATTTTACCTTTATCATATAAAGAAACGACTTAACATTTATTTTTCATTATCTAAAAAAATATGGATAAAGTTAGTCACTTTAACACACTCATAAAGTATCACTAAAATATGTGTCACATCATCAAAAAACATTTTGCGAAAATAAGTATTTGAATTAAATAGTAACATGCATAGTGGTTGTGACTTGTGAGATTTGAACTTAAATCACATGTGATGCATAGCATATTAACGAAATAAATTACTTCACTTGCTTTATAATTATGATCACATTTATGCAAATCCTTACGTGTACAAATTAACTTTGTGATTCACACCACCAACATTTAATTTACTTATCCTCAACAAATTAATTCAACCATAATTTTATTGAAGAATTAAAAGTGATCAAAATCCATATATCATCATCCTCGTCGTCGTCGTCATCTTACGGTGGAAGCAACAGCATGGGCCCAGAATTTCAGATGATGCTTGAGTTCAATTTCATTACCAAAAGCAGGAATCCTCCAATCCATCAACGGATTCTTGGCTCTCTCTTCTTCTTCTTCCCTACAATCCCACGCTTCAGATAAGTACGGCCTCGAAACCGACGTCGCCGTTTTATCAAATCCACTAACATTACTTTCCGCTAATTCCTGCACGTTTTTCCCCAACCTCTGCAGCCCAGGAATGATCGAAACCAATCTCGAATCCTTATCTTCATCCGAGAACACAAACCCTAGATCCATAAACCCCTTTAGCTCTTGGAATTCCAACTCCGATAAACTTTTACTCTCGCTCCTCCTCTTCCTCCGATCTCTTACTCTGTCGGCTTTCGATCCAACTTTGGGTTTCGGATCGCGAATTTTGACATCGTGGGAGCTGATTTGGTCTGAGTAGGAAGAAGAATCATCGAAGGTCTCGACTTCCTTACCGGAAAGAATCGTCTGAAGATGGGGGCCGAGAACTGAGTTGGGCGACTCCGAGGAGAAATCCTTGGAGCTCAGCAACTGATCGCTGTACGATTTCCTTAGTATAGATGTGATTCGATTCAGCTTGGGCTTATCATCATCAGCTGCAGCGTATTTTTGAGCTTCTTCTGGCAAAAATGGCGTAGAAAGAGAGGACTTTGATGCGAATACTCTGAGTTCGAACCAGTACGTGTCGAAGAGGTCGAACATTACTGATTCTTCAGCTGACATATTCTGATGAGATTGCAGAAAACACAGAGAGAGTGGAGTTTCTTTGAAATTATTGAGAATGTATGGCGTTTGATGCGATATATATATATGTGCATGTTGATTTGTGCACTACAATCTACAATTAACAAGTGTGACAGGTAGATAGTAGAGTGGTGGTGGGGTCGGGGGGACGTTACATAATTGTTGACTTTGAATCGTTACTAAATTTAAATTAAATTAATTACGTGGGAGATTATGTAAACTAATGCACACGATTATCGCCTTCTTGAATTAAGTAATAGTAATATGTTTTCTTGTTATGGTCGTACTATTTTACGCTGCAGGCTTTCGAATTATATGTGAACTTTAGGCAGCAGAACGTGGGTCCCACCCTCGGCCGCTTAGACTTATAGTTATAAGGGAAATATAAAATACTCCTTGCGTTTATATTTAGTAGACACGTTTTATTATTATAATAAATTTAATTAAATATAAAACGTATCTATTAGATAAGTATGATTATACTATCAATGTATTTTAATATGCTCAGATTTAGTGCCATTTATCATATCAGGTTGAAAATTATTTGCTTTGTCTAAAAAATATCTCACATTATTCGATTATTCCGTTTCTAAAGAAATCTCATACTTGTCTAATGTATTATTTAATGGTGTATTCATTTGTAAAATAATTTACTCCATACGTTATAATAATAACAATTCATTTATTTTTTACACAATAATCAAATAACAAACTTTCTAATCTCACCAAAATTCGGGATCACCAAAAATCATAAACTTGTTCTACATGTTCTTCTTAGAATCATTTCCTATTTTGCAGTGGCAATTATATTAAAGGCATTTAATGGAAAAGTATTTTTATGGAACCAATTTGCAATTTGACGATGTAATGTTGGATTAGTTCCGATATTCAGTGGCAAATGTAGGGTCAAATATAGTCAGTGAAATTATATTATATTTTTGGTTCCATAATTGAAGTTTGGTTCACACAAACCAAAATCATCATGTGTACAGACATATCACGTGGACCAAATTATTAGGAATTAATTAACATGAACTAAAATATTCCCAATTTAAACTTTTAAAAGGGTATTTCGGTACTTTCATTATATGCGTATAATTAGCATGGGCCCGACTAGCGTAGCCCTATTTATTGAGTAAAGATCACGAATTATTTCTTAAGATCCATTCCATTTTTCAGAATTACTGCCTCTCTCTCTCTCCCTCTTAATTATTATTCAGTGATCATTTTCTCAAAAGAAAAAGAAAAAAAATACTTTTAATATATATTATTTTAATTTTTTTTAAATACAATATTTTACTTTCTTAATCTTCACCGGATCCTTTATAACCGCATTTAGCAGGATGAAGGAGTAGTAAATGTTAAAAATATTACTAAACACGAATTCGGAATATTTAGTCTTAACCTTAAATCTATTGCCGATGGGCCTTACCGTCTTAGACTAACACTATACACACCTATTTGTTTAATAATCAATTATAAATCTCTGCCTATTTTTTATTTATAAATAAATTAAATTTAAATATTACGCAAAGAAATATTCGAATTCAGATCTATATCTCGAACATTAACCTTTTATTAACAAACACATACGTTTTTTTTAATTGATAATACATTAAATTTTTAGAAACAGAGAAATGTAATGTATCACGTCCCTTGTTAGCCCACATACTAGATGAGGGTAAAAGTCATTTTCAGCCTTCTAAAATTGATATGAAACATAATTATTAGAGGAGCATGATTAATAAAGATATAGAAAGAGGTGTAAATGCTGCAAATTCATAAAATCATTTTGAGTGGATTTTTGTTTGCCATACATGCATAACTCCATCCGTTAAAAGCGCGGCTATAAGAGATTGATACATATTTTACAAAAGTAAAAGTATTATATTTTTAAAAGAGAGAAGTTAGTATTTTAAAAGTAGTTTTCAGAAAAAAAGTGATAATTTTTAATAGTACAATTCCATAAAAAAAAAAGTGATATTTTAGGGGAACGAATATAATACTCTAGTAATTTTCTTTTTCATGCGTATATAATATATTCTCTCCGTTTTTTTTACAATAAAGGATATATAAATAAAATTTTAATACTAAGTGTCCTATTTCAAAATTTTAGAATATATTTTTTACAATCTTTCAATTTTGTCCTTATTTAATACTTAGTGGAATTTAATATTATTTGTGTGAATATATTTATTATGCTATTCAATAAATGATATATAAATAAAATTTTCATTTTATTGATATGTGTGATTTAGTAAAATTTGACACTTATTAAAAAACAGAGGGAGCCAATAAGAGCGCACGCAATATTTTAATTAGGCCTTGGTGCGAGGGACCCGCTTCAATCTTTATTTCTTTGAATTCTTTCTTTCAAATTAAAGAATAATCATATCTTTTAAATGATCATTCCCTATCTATGAACATTTCTTTTCGATAAGCGAATCAAATTATTCATAAACTATTTAGGGTTTGACTTGATAAAAGTTCGTTTCAAATTCGTTCATTTATTTAATAAATCGAACTCGAGCCACTAACTAAGCTCGAATAATTTTTCGAGCCGAACTCGAGTGTAAAGGTTGTTGGGAAATATTTTATAAGTGTTTTGATTCAGATTCCAATACCTCCCCTGAAAGATGTAATAAGACCAATACTGAATCTTAGTGTTTTGTCCAAGAACTCATATGTTAGGGAGTTCTAACTTTTTCAGGTACACTGAAGACAAGACTGAAGATTCAATGTTATCCCAAAACTGAAGGTCCATCCTGAAGTTTTGAAGATGAAGCTAGAAGCCAAGTCTTTGCCAAACTGAAGATCAGTACTGAAGTCCATACTGAAGAGCTTTCCTGAAGTTCTATACTGAAGATCAGTACTGAAGTCCCACACTGAAGTCTGCACTGAAGCTACATACTGAAGTTCTCTACTGAGTGACAGCCTAGCTCGTA
>JAPKLX010000032.1:2065409-2183329 GCA_026898415.1 Leonotis leonurus
GTATCCCCCCCCCATACACTCAGTTTCACTCGTTTCGGGACCAACAAAGGTATTCGGTTCGAAAAGTTCGCGAACAAGTTCAAATATAATTTAACGAAGCGAGCTTCGAATAGTTCACGAACTTATAAAACAAGCCGAACTTCAAATAGTTCGCGAACTTTATATACAAACTAGTTCATGAGCTTAACAAATTAAATAAAATAATTTAACAAACGAGCTTTTTAATGAACTCGAGCCAAGTTCGAGCTCGAGGTCAAATTTACTATTAAGTCGAGCTTGATTTTCAGAACTCGAACCGAACTCGATTCGAATTCGAGCCTTCAAATTTTTAAACGAGCCGAAATTGAGCATAACACTATTCAGTTCAGTTCGGTTCGATTACACCCCTACACGTGGTTGCAATTCTCTTGAATAAAGTCAAATATGAATATAAACATAGACATATAAGGGTAAAACAATTTTAGCCTTTATTGGATTTCAACAATTATAAGGGCGTGTTGATCTAGCGAGAAGGTTAATATAATTGTATTAAATTTGATATAATCATTATTTAGAAAACAACCCAATCAGTACTACAGAGACTTTATAGTGCTCTATTTATATAATTAATTTTGATTAACTTGATTTTTTTAGTTAATATATTTTATTAATTAAATGAGTGTAAATTAATGATACTTTAAAATCAGTACTTATTTAAAAGGCCAAACGGGCCCAAAATACTAATTCATTATGGTAAATTTTATGAGGTACGTAAATGCACAGTTAGATACAAATCCAAATATTAACTAATATATATCTTATAAAAAATGTTATTTTACTTTAATTTTATTTTATAATTTGAAACTGAGTATATAAATATGCATTTGTCAATTTTAAATAAAATATATTACGTATGTAAATTTGTATACTTTATTTGTATGTATAATTAGGTGTAATGGAATACAAAAAATAATAGAGGAGGTAATTAAGTAAAAAGAAGCTGACGTTGTATAAAGTTAAAAATATCCCCTTTACAAAATTTGATTGGACATAAATATGCCACTATACCCTTGATTCGTTTAAAATCTCGGCTTTGAAACTAATTAATAAACTTGCAGACAAACATCAAATTGTAATACTCGGTCTGAATCATAATTATACCTCAGCATTATTTTATAATTTTCTAAAAGAGTATAGGTGGAAAGCACCGTTAAATAACATTTATCCGTCTCACTAAATGTGGTCACATTAAGATGTACACTTTTACTTAAACAATGTAAAATTTAGTACTTACTCTTTAAAGAATAAAAAAGAGCGGGAGATCGTTTTCTATCATAAGAGAGTCGCACAGAAATTAAGAAAATAAATTATTATATTTGAATAAAATAGAAGTAATTATTTTAAAAATATATTAAACATTGTGGGACAAAGTCAATACTCCCTATACATTTAAATAAATGAATAGGAGAGTCAAATATTGGATTTGAGTGAGAAGCACGAGATGCACGTGTTGTGTAATTTAGTGGGAAATGATCGATAGTAATCAATAGTAATCAATCAACGTGTAGTGTAACAAATTAAAATATTCAGTTAATGTTTGAGAGGGTATAGAATATAATATAATTAATCAATAAAGTGAAATGGCGTTCAGATTAAGCTCAGCGGTAGATAATAGTCTAAATCGAATTTTGCTTTTTTGGGACGTAAAAGAAAAGGTGACGTGAGGAATATTTTTTGATCTCCATATAAGGTTTCACATTATCTTAAACGTTGCTTCTTCTCTTTTTCATCTTTAATTAACACTGATTAATTCTTCTACTTTTAACAATTCATACATCGTCGTCTATCATCTTTATCTTTCCAATAAGGAAACATATCTTAAGTTGTCAATTGGAGTATTTAACTAATCAAATGCTATTTGACATGTGGTCTTCTATATGAAATGCTTAGGCTAGTATTCTAGTTAATTATAAAGAATTATACAATTTATATAAGATATATTTATAATTATTATAAATATAATACCATGAACATGAGATTGAAATATTATGACTTAGCTACCAACCAAGCCATGATTTATTGAGCAAGAATGACTCCAACCAAGTATGGGCCAGCCCACAATAATATTAGGCTAAATTCACTACATTTGGAATCTCCTTAATTTATTTTCCTATAATAAAAAACCATCATTTTTTAATTAATATTTAAATAATTAAATTATGCATTAAATTCCAATATATATGCATTAGAGGACTATCATCCTAAGGTCAAGTATTAGAGGTAGCTGTAAATATCAGATTGAAGGAACCAATTTAGTACTCAAACTCCTCATTCCTCAATCAAGCACACTAACTCTATTTCGGAAAAGTTTCAAAGTTATTGAAGCTGTCCATAATGATATGCACCAAAAATAGCAAAAATAACGATTTCAACAACAATAATTTAATTTGAAATCCGAATAGCTCTAACAAATAACAATGGCTAGTTTGATTCTATTTGCAATAAATAGAGCCCTACATTCATATAAAAAGCTACATGAATTCACGAGATATCAAATCACAAAATCTCAAGCTCAAAGTCTTAAAGATAGAAGCACTCCAAACTCAAAAACAAAATTACCAAGTGTTTCTAAGTAGAGTTAATAAATTTCTCTAGTTATGATCTAAGTTCAAACACTTACTCACCCAAATATTAGATCTAAGTTCAAACACTTACTCACCCAAATATTAGATTTAAGTAAGCCAGTGTTATACATTAGAAGGTTTAATTTGTTAAGGCTTCTTAGAGGGTTTTGAGACGATATATATCCATCTTAAATATCTGGATTTGGATTTAGCGTGGGAAATTATTTAATCAATTTAGCTGGTCATCTAAACACCTTTAGTTTAGTACGCAACCCAAAAGCCCAAGTCCAAGATGGAATTAATTACTCCATATAGTACTCCTACTATATAAGAAAAGGTTGACTTGACTTTAACATGGTTGCAAGAAATTGCAGGCTTTATTATTATTATTCAAATAAAAATATATTGCATGACGTTGAGATCCGCCTAGAGTGGGTTTAGATAAGATTGGTTTCCCCTAAGCTTGACAAATTTTTTTTCGATACAGTTATTAAAAAAAATATATAAAATATTATAAAAGTGATAAAAATGGTAGGGTCCACATTATTCCTTAATGTATAAAATATTGTAAAAGTGATAAAAGTGGTAAGGTCCATATTTTTTTTTGGGAGGGGGGAGAAACATATCAATTGAAGCAGATTCAACAAATATAAATTCAGCCATTAATTTATCTCTTAAATAATGCAACATAGCAGGAAGCTAATTATATTGACAAAGTCTACTGTGTAATTAATTAATGTGTATATATATTAATTATTAATATTGGTTTTTCACACTCTTAGTCTTAGCTAGCTTTCCCTTAAAAAAGATCACCTAGCTAGTCATTAACTATTAATTGTATGTGTATGTCTACTGTTTAATGTGAAAATTTGATTTCAAGAAGAAAATAAATTAATGAGAATAATCCGCTTGCCGTCCTGCATAATGACAACAATAACAATTTGTCTTTAGGCTAAACACATGCACGTTTGTGGGTCCCAATACAACTATTTTTTAGTAATTTAAAATGACCAAAAGCCCAATGTTATATGCTACTTAGTTAGCAATCCCTCTATCCCCCAATATAATATTATCGTTATTTCACTTCCTCTCACAAAAATATGATATCTTCATTTAAATTATTGTACGTTAAACTTTTTTACTTATTCTCTTCACTATTTCTAAAATATTGACCCTTTCTATATTCAAAAGCTCTCACTTAACATTAACTAATTTCATTGTCACATAAAATTTAATACTTTTTCTAATTTTATATCACTATTCTTAATATACCATATTTATTCAGGATGGGAATTTTATTTTATTTACCTTTTCTTCTATGTTGGGATATATTCTCTCTCACACATCACTCGGGAATTTTACAAGACTAAAATTAAAATTATTATTATTAGGAGAAAGAAAACAATGTTGCAATAAAACCCGATATAAATGTTGCCACTTTTCTTATGAGTTGTTTTAGCCACTTTTTGATGAGGTTTAATTTTCTATAACATTTTCGTAGTGCATCAATAAGAAAATAATTACTTAGGAATTAGGATATTTATGTTTCATTATGTCCCCTGAAAGGAAATGTTTTTTATCATAAAATATTTAACAGTTCATTTATTTATTGCAAATTGTGATCATGTGTATCGAAAATTTACCTAATCAAATTAGATGTGAAACTTGTTATGTTTGGATTTTAGTGATAAAATTAATTCTTCCCACTTCAAAATATAAAATAAATAACTTAAATTGTAGCTTTTCTGCTTATTTATAATTTATAGTATTAAACTTGTCATGTTTGGATTACTATATAATTGTCGCTTCCAGCACACAACACGACCACACGAGTGACGAGCGGACCTTTAACGTATTGATCATTACTAGTAGTATATTTTATATATACTTTTATTTTTAATATATAAATAATTTGATAGAATATTGTGATATTTATTTCGATTTGATTTGTGTAAATCGTACTTAGTACCATTAAGTCAAGTCATTTAATTTAACCCCTTCAATTAAACTTTTAGGTTGTATTTTCTTTGAGTGATAAATTTATCTCTTGAAAATGTGAGATAATATCCTTTATTAGAGTGAGATTAAGGAGAAAAATAGTGATAAATTTAGATGGGAGGGATGGAAAAAAAAAAGAATTTAAAGGATAATTATACTCTTATTCCACATTTTTAAGGGATAAATTTATCATTCAAAGACAACATGACCTTAATACTTATCTTGCAATTTTGATAAGTATGATAATTGATACACGTGCTATAAATAAGAATAAAATGTCAAAACCCGTTAGAGAATGGTGATTAGTTTTTAAAGTTAAACAATCATTTAAAATAAAAATAAAAAATAAAGTAAGAGCATAACTAATGCAACGAAAAAAATTACAAGTTAATTGTTACGCCTCGCGTATTTGCCTATGAGCGGCTTGTGCGTGGGCGGAGTAACTCACGGGACGCATGCAAGACGCACTCTAATAGATGATTGGTCAATAATAAAATGATTATAATGAGGGAATATGGGGAGGCATTGAGCAACGACAAGCAATGTCCGAGGCTACATCGGACAAGCTGGTTGGGTGTTGATGTCGTTCCCCTGATGAGCCCATGATAAGGCAATATTGTCCAATTAAAATCCAAGGCGGGATAGATGAAGACATGCGTTGAGGAAACTTCGTGCGGCACAAGTTTCATCCCATGACATTAATAAAATTAAAATTGTTATTATTAGTTGAATAATTTAAATATGAAAAATAGGCTATGATGGCCATTTATAAATAACAAATCTAAAAATTAATTAATAAAATAATAAAACAAAATACAAATCATATTATAGATTAATGTCACAAGTACACTAAATAATAGTGGGGTTAGCAGTTGATGGAATTGGAAATATTTTAAATAAAGTATTAATATTTATTATTTTCATATTAATAATTATTTTTTGAGGTTGTTTTATGAAAATAGTTAGTGTATATATATATATAGTTAGGTTCACGTGAAAAAGAAATCATGTGTGAGAAATGAGAATAAATTTAGACCCTTCATTCATCTCAATCAATGGTTAAAATTAATTAGATTTAATTTAAATATTTTTTAATTTTATAGGAATGTGAAAGTTTTTTTCAAATGAAAATTAATTTATAGAAAAGATTATAACTATCCGTTAAAATAAATGATTGAGTTGGTCCATCTAAACATCTTCATATGAGCAACCATGCATCATGCAGCTATAACTAGCACAACATATTTTATCCATTCAAGATAATAAGATATATACAACAAAGGAAGATAGATGCCATTATTTTTTTTTTAGACAAATGAATTTCATTGTCTCATCTTACCATTAATAGTTCGAATATTCGCCCAAAAAGAGAATTTTATTTTATCTCGAACTGTTAGAGAATAAATACGATTGTAACCATATAGCCGTTTGAGTTTGTTGTGAATAGTTAGAAGTTGTTATGAAATGATTAGCTAGTTAGTTAGCTTTATTGTTCTAGAGGTAATGCTAGATGATGTTCGAAGAAGTGAGAGAGTTCCATGCACATCACACTTCTATAAAATAGGAGTTGCATATGTTTTCATTATATGGTTTTAATATACCATCATTATCTCCAGGGGCGGATCCAGAATTTGAACTTGGGGTGGGCTGAAAAATAAAATTTTCAACACACCATATTTTATACATGCAAAATAATTTTGGTATTTACATAAGTTGTGCCCTACGAGACCTCAACATATAAAATTCATAGTTAGGAGTCATAGTTTTATCCTTCAGATTTCCAACACAACATTTATAAACACCTCCACATCATACTGAAGTAATAACAAACAACTCCAAGATAACCACAAAGCAGTCAACGAACAAGAATAAGTTAGGAGTCATAGTTTTATCCTTCAGTTTTTCAACACAACATTTATAAACATCTAGCTAGAAACACAACTAGAACTCTTCAAAGACTAAAAATTCATATCAAAAAATATAGTATTCGTCCATAACAGAAATTAGGAGTCATAGTTTTATCCTCACACTAATTATTACATACACAAATTCCTCCTTTACATAAGAGACTAAGTTAGTGTAGGAATGAAATCGAATTCAGAAATTTAAGAACAAATTATGGATACACAAATTCCATCCAAAACCAACCAAATTAAAACTTGCAGACTTTGAAATTGAGAAGATAACAGAGATAGAGATATAGATATTACCCCGAGGAAGGAAACTACGGCGCGTTAGTTGCTTCTCTCTGCCGCCAAGAAATAGCTCGAGCAAGAGAGAGAGAGAGTGCAGAGGGGAGGAGATTTCGGGAGTTGCAGAGAGGTTAGTGATGCGGCTGCTGCCGGTTAGGGGTCGGTGAGGAGAAGGGTCAGAGAATGATTATGAGAAATAGAGAGGGTCAGAGAGGGCTTGAGAGAATTGGGCCAAATTGGGCTGGAGATAGCTATTTTAATTTTTTTCTTGGGTGGGCTAATATTATTTGAGATTAAAAAGTATACCTATAAATAATAAAAATTTTGGGCTTGCACTGGGCTTCAGATCCGCCATTGATTATCTCAATATATGTAAATTCTCTCTTTTAGTATCTCTGTCTTTCTCTTTCATATTAAATTCAACATGAACGAGATCATCTATTGTTGTAATATTTTTTATTGAATTAATAGAGTTGTGATACATGTCATATTAAAGTTGAAAACTTAAGATATATATATATATAATATTTATTTTATATCTTAAACTATTAATTACGATATACATCATAATTTATCAATGAAATATAAGATGTCACTCAATCTTATACAATATAATTATATAAGATTTGAATTTATATATATTATCCACGCACAACCCTCTTATAATTAATATCCTCTAACCTCCCAGCATACGAAAATTGACCAAGTAATTGATATATATGATCTAAATAAATATCACTGCCAAACTTATAACTAATTCATTACAAGTGAGCCATGGAAGCCTCTGCAATATATTACGTACTTTTAATGTATTTATGCATTGAAAGTAATTAAGTGGTAGACGATTGTGTCACTAAATTATTATTAATTTAGTGAATTAATTGGATTGGATTGCACGTCCTTAATAAATTAGTCTCTTCTGCCAATCTGTCAACGTGACTACTTCCTTATTAAAGTCATAACTTCACTAACTCCACCACCTTTAATTAATTCCCCCACTCTCTACGCCTACTCTCTCCGGCGAACTCCTCCGCCTCCGCCGCCACCACCACCTCATCCTCCGCCTCTTCTTTCAGGCAAGTCATACATATATATCCACACATGCATACAAAAGTTTTCAAGAAAAAGCCCTTTTCTTAAGCTAGCGATACATTCATGAGATGAAAATTGAGGGTAGATTTGATGAACACAATGAGGATTCCACCTTCACTACTCCTTCAGAAAATACGGCCGATTCTTCTATTTCCGGCGATGAAGCGGCTGAAGAAACATATGCCCCTTCTCCCAAAAAAAGGTGTCATTTCATTTTCTTCTTTTCTAATTAACTTTTTCTTTGTAAAGGGGGGTGTATAATCTTGAAAAAAATGTTTATTTTATTATTTTATTGATTATTAATTAGTAGTAGAAGGGGTGGTAATAAAAGAGTAGTAACGGTGCCAATCGCCGACGGCTGCCGGAGTAAATCGGAGGTGTATCCGCCGCCGGATTCTTGGTCGTGGCGGAAATACGGCCAAAAGCCTATAAAGGGATCGCCATATCCCAGGTAATTTTATTTTATCTTATTCTTCTTTCTTGAACTTTATTTCTAAGTCTTTATAATGAAACATTTTGAATGAAAAAAATAAAATAAAATGGTTAATTAAGATGAAATGAAATTTGGAGATGTGATTAAGGAAGAGTTGCAGTGGCCGGCGGCCGGCGGAGGGAGGGAGTGGGTGGGTTCTTAATTTAGGTATAAAGGAAAAAAGTAATGAAGAAATAGATTATTATTAGAGGCGGCTATTGCTATGGCTATGACTATTGGCCAAATTACATTATATTCATTGAATCATGGCATAAGCATAGTAGTTGGAATTTTAATCAATCCTTCCCACTCGCTTCGCTTTTCGATTGTTTCCCACGCTCTTGCTCATTCAAATATAATACTAGTACTAGTATAATAAACTTTATAGCATAGCACACATACAAGTGCCCTTGAGGAATGTGGATTGGATTTGGATTTGGATTTCTTTTTGGGTGTAGTTTGTCTAGTACTTACAAATAGAATATCGGGTGTGCGTATTATGCATATAATAATTGTTTAATATACTAAATGAGATTAACGAAATGCTTATTTGGATAATAAGATATTGAATTATATGAGAAACTGTATTTTGACTCTTTGTTATATAAAAAAATGATATGCTATTTCTTGAGATGTAATATATATTTTTCAAGTAATAAATTCCATAATTTATCCTAAAATTTGCTAGCCGGCGACAGCAACAATACAAGGTGCGAAACACGTGTGGAGACACACGCATACAAATGTTGTACTATACGGATATACACGGCCACATCACCTTATCTAAAATTAATTAATCTGGTCTGTAATGAAGAAATGTACTGTACTAACAGACCATGCCCATTTCCCAATAAATGTCCGATTAAGATAAAATTTGTGCAATTAAAGAGTAGAAATCTTTTTATCAATAAAATATTTTGGGAAATAAATGTCCGATTAAGATAAAATTTGTGCAATTAAAGAGCAGAAATCTTTTTATCAATAAAATATTTATAGTTGGAGGGCATGTCTTGGTCTAATGGTATTGAAGTTAATGTTTAAGGCTAAGACTTCGGGTTCGAGTCCACCATAACGCAGCCATGTAATTTAATGTTTGTGTAATCTAATTTTTAAAAAAAATAAATATTTATACTTAACACACGGTAGGTCTCCTCTTGGAATTTCCGGTAACTATGTAATTTAAATTTAAATTTAATATAATTATAATTTTTATATACTTTATGTAATGAGTAGTGTTAAAATTGGATTGTTTTATTTATCAAGAGTGTCAAATGCATCTTTTTCATGCAACTTTGGCTCATTGGGAAGGAATAGGATGATAAGACAAGGCGTGTATAGTTTAATTAATTGGGATTTTGATTGTATAACGCAGGGGATATTATAAGTGCAGCAGCTCCAAAGGATGCCCAGCCAGAAAACAAGTTGAGAGAAGCCGCCTTGACCCCACCACCCTCCTCATCACCTACTCTTGCAACCACAACCACAACCACCCCCTCCCCACCAAGAACCACCCCCACCACCATCCCCCGCCCTCCTTCCCCTCCAAATCCACCATCACGTCCGAAACTGTTGCTTCGCCCCCACCTTGCCACCCAGACAACGGCTTCATCGAGCTCGACGGGGATTTCGGCTGGTTATGCAGTGTGGGGCCCACGATCATGGACGGAACAACCCTTGTGGGCCCCACGTGGGGTTCCCAGGCCGTTGACATGGAGTTTTCCGTAGCTATCAGGGAAGAGGACAAGTTCTTATTTGGCGACCTTGGGGACTTGCCAGAGTCGTCCATGGTGTTCCGGCAGTATCGGGTGGAGGCACTGCGGTGTGGTGGTGCCGGATGAGGTCCTATAGTTGAAAGTGGAGCATAGTTCAAAACGTGAATAACATTAATAAAATTGAAATCTTGTTATCGATGGCTTCTTCCTTTATTTTATTGACCCTTTCTTTCCCTTACTCTTCTGCTGCATATATACATACACCATCAATTTGTAACAGATCAGTCCTCAGTTGTCGAATTTTATAGACTTAATTTCAAGCTAACATCATGGTTTTGGCACCTTGTAAAAGATCCCTTTCGAGCACAACCAACGATAGTCGAAATCAAATTACCCCGAAAACAAATTAGTTCAAAATCAAACCCCCAACACAGATGCTGCAATATCTGTCTTCTTGAAATATTGTTCTAAGCAAAGAGGAAAGAGCAACATACACCAACTTTTAAAATTGCAGTTTTCATGTATCACAAGTGCATCACTGCAAAATAATCACGTTGGACGGTGAATGTACACACAAAGACTTACCCCACAACTAACACAAATGCCAAGTTACGGGAGATCTCGTACCACGATTATATGTAATGGTTTAATAATCACCCCAACAACACCATTGTCTAAAAGCATACTAAATCTGACCCTTGTCTTTGCATTCTAACCAAATAAAATATCACCTTCTCTTCCTGCATCGGAGTTCATGTTATCACGTGAATATACTCCTTCATGTGTATTCTGGTTTCATGTAGTTACATCCCTTAAACCACGATAGAAAACAAAAAAAGGATGATAAGTTACGGAAATCACAAACAATAGGGGGCATTAACAGCAAATGATAATGAACAGAAACTTATCCACGATGATGGTTACCCCTTAGCTTGAACAGCATCCGAGTTTTTTCCAAGCAGATGCATCATCTTTGACATTTATTGTTTGCCCTTTAGATGGAACAGAAGAAGTAGCAGCTTCATCGCCAGCCTCAACTGCTTTTCTGCTCACAACACGGTGAATCTGAGCAAGGACTTCAGTGAATGCATTATCAACGTTGGTTGCTTCCAAAGCAGAAGTCTCCATGAAGTAGAGAGACTCCCTCTCTGATAATTCATGACCATCATCAGTTGAAACATTTCTAAGATGGCGAAGATCCGATTTGTTGCCAATGAGCATTACCACGATATTTGGATCAGTATGATCTCTCAATTCATTGAGCCATCTTAAAATATTCTCAAAAGTAGGGCGTCGAGTAACATCATATACAAGCAATGCACCAACTGCTCCTCGATAGTAAGCACTAGTGATGGCGCGATATCTGTGGAATAAAATAGTATTAAGAGATTCAGCATCCTAAAAAGATTAGAACACTACAACAGTGAAATGTCTAAATACATCCAATGCTTCTTCATCTCATTTTTCATGGAAAATACATCACTTACAATTGAGACAATTACAATAATCATAAAACCACGATCAAACAAGACAAGCCGATTAGCTTCAACAAAAAGGGAATAGAATAAAGAAAAAAGCTGTTCTAGGCTGTAATATGTAAATAGATGTAATACTAGGTCGAGCATAAATCCTATGTCGGAGATAATTAAATAAAAATACATAAATGGACGATGTAAAAGGCCTTGTGAAATTGAAGCAACCCAATTTTGCTATATTATGATTTTAGACGCAAGGGAAAGTAATATCACATGCATCAGCAAAATCTAAGAAGATAGTTCTATTCTTTGGGGTCTACCGTCTACTACAAAAGACATCAAACAGCATAGAGGATATATAATCTGAATCCAATCTTAGCTCAGTATAAAAGCACATTGGGAAGTCAAAAAAGTTCATTACACAATGCTCTAAAGAATGATCAAAATCAGTTATCAAGACATGATGAAGAAACAAAAAACATGAACTTGGCCTGTCAAACAAGAGAAAAGGTAGAATGTATGAAATGAGATATTTATCGAATTTCAAAATCCACTTAGTCATAGTTCTGTTCCAATCTAAATAGAATTACAGTTCCTTTACTCAGAATAGCTTGAAATTGCCAAATTGAGAGTTAGTAATCAGTTAATTCTGATATTTTATCTGGAAAATACTGGAAATTTGGCCAAACAAAATTAAAACTTCAAGAGTAAGAAACATCAGAATTTCAAAGCTTAACAAACCCATACACACATTTAAAGGCACATGCATCAGTCCATCTAAAAGAACAAATTAATGTATCAACAATTTGATAGCACCTGAAGAAAATTATGACGATGAAATCAAATGAAAATAAGATATAGTTAAATTAAAGGGAAATATGAGAATGACCACTTAACTAACAACAAAGTGAGTCAAAAATCAGTCTGTGCAGATAGAAAGGAAGATCGATACAATGATGTCAGATACTCGAACACAATCATCATTCATGATTTAGGTTTGACTGGTGTAAGACCTAAATGACTTCCTCCAAGTGATCTGATAACAGCACGTTCCAGACTTAGCTGGAGAAAGATTTCCTTCAGTGCATCAAATATATTATGCTAGATCAATTATTACCCTAAGCATCTCAGAGAAACATGAAGACTGAGGCTAATTATCAACCCACTAATGCACACGTCACCCAAAACAATGGGAGATATCCGCAACAAAATGGTGACCATCCTCAATCAGCGCTCACTTGCCAAGCGACACCCTCCCTATCCCACTCTGTCACACCGCACACACAGACACAAAAATAAAAGAAAGACCAGAATTCCACTATTGCACTGTTTAATAACACAGAAACGGCGGTTATCCTGTTCAGATCAAACAAAAACAGCAGGTACATGGCAAAAAATCGAATCTTTCAGAAATAATCAGAAATAGAAAAGGGATAAAAGGAAGAAGGGGCAACCTTTCTTGACCGGCAGTATCCCAAATCTGAGCCTTGATAACTTTACCATCGATATTAAGACTCCGGGTGGCGAACTCAACGCCTATAGTAGACTTGGACTCAAGGTTGAACTCGTTCTTGGTGAATCTGGAGAGAAGATTGGATTTCCCAACACCGGAATCGCCGATTAGCACTAGTTTGAAGAGATAATCGTATTCATCTTCGGCCCTGTAGCCAGCCATACCCGTTTGATTGGTTGATGGTATAAGAAGAAAAGGAGGCTTTTTTTGAAGAGGTGAATGATACGATGATGGTTTGTTGAAGGAATGTTGGAAGTTTAAGAAATTATAGTTGGAGGTGGTGGAGGAGAGTTTGGAGACTGATGTCGGGGGATTTAGCTAGATTCTTGCTTGGGCTAATAGTGAACAACACAACACTCATTTTTTCAGTGCGTGTAAAAGTTTTTATCTTTATTTGTGAAAAAGAATGCAGTAATTCCAAACTTCCTTTATTTTTGGATTAATACAGCCACAGGCATCTTTTATCAGGACAGTTTGCATCCCAACATTATACTCAATGTGCACTACAAAATCTATAAAGTACTTGTAATATTTTACTAGTATTTCACTATAATTAAGTTCCTAATTCATACTATCATTATTCAATTACCATTGTACTATTAGTACATGATTGATTTTCTTATGTGTTTAGTGATTGTACAAAATAAAATTTTGATTTGTTATAATAAAATGGGAATGTACAGTGTTGGCAAATTATATTCAACTATAATATGTATGCATAAATAAATGTTCGGTATCTCATTCTCATTCATGTTAGGTCTATTATTGCTTTATAAGTATTATATACTACTCCCTCCGTCCCATTAAGTAGGCCTACTTTGACCCAATATGTGAGAGCTTTTTGGTCAAAGTAGGCCTACTTTAATGGAACGGAGGGAGTATTACTCATGGACCATGGTGCATTTTAACTTTAATAACTGTATTTTGTAATATCTGGAACTTTGATATAGGGCTGGAAGTTTGGTGTGGTTCGGTTAACTGAAACTGAATTACCCAAAAATCACTAGCCGAAACCGAACTGGATTACGAATTTCGGTTAACCACTAACCGTTTGGTTAGTTAAATCGGTTATCCGAAATAACCGATGTTTTATTAAAAAATTAAAATTAAAATTAAATAAATTTAATATCAACTATTTTTTTTTAATTTTGTAATAAATAATTATTAGAAATAAAAAATATGTCTATACAAATAATTATTAAAAATATAAAATATATTTATAAAAATAAAATATATAAATTTTAAATTAAAATTTCGGTTTTTCAGTTATATCCAATCGGTTATCGGATATAACCGATAACCAAAAATTACGAAAAACACTATCCGATAACCGATCCGTTATCTGAAAATTGCGGTTATCGGTTAACCGAAAATTTCGGTTCGTTTAGTAATTATCCGAAATAATCGATCCGAACTTCCAGCCCTACTTTGATATTCTTCTGTAGGGCTGAGAATAGGGACGGTCCTTTCATGTCCCGATTTCGATAACACTAAAATTTTTATTCTGGTTTTGAAATTGGAAAAATTTTGAGTCTCGGTCTCTGTCCCAAATAAAAATGTCTTCAATGGTCCTGAATGTTCCCTAAGTCCCATACAATACTAAAATTTTCCGAATTCTAAAATTAATTTCGGAATTCAAGAATCTCGAATCCTGAACATTTTTAATTTCTCAATCCCGATCTCGCGCCCGAATCCGGTTAGGACCGAAAAAATCTCAAATTCTGGTCACAAATTCTCACCCCTATCTTACAATATATTGTTGTACTTAATTTGTTTTGATAGGTCATAAAATTATACTATCAACTTTATAGTTTTGGGACTTGTATTACATAGGATCATTCTCCAATTTGCAACAAACACAATTTAACGTGCCTGAAACTAATATATATGACAATATCACATAATGTTACATAAGCATACAAATCACTATACTTTTTTTTATTATTTTACATAAAGCAAATATTAAATTATACTCTAAATTAATTAATCTTGATTGGAAAATGAAATTAATAAATTTATATCAAATATTTTTTTTATCTACATAATATGTCATATCAATTACAAATACATTGTTATAGTTTATGGACATTGGAATGCATTTAACTAAAGTTAGGTTAAAGGGACGGAATGTGTTCCACGTATGCATTTCACACTTTATTTTTTATAATTAAATCTAATATTTTTAAAATTAAAAAAATATTACGATATAATAAATCATAATTAATACTCCCTCGTCCTACTTATAATGATATATTTTTTTCTTGGCATGGAGTTTAATACAAATAGTTTTAAATATGTAGTAAATATCTTAATCTTTTTTTAAAATTTATATTAATTAAATATTTTAGATATTTGATTATAAATTTAAATTTTCACATTTTAATTAATTAAATGTAAGTTAATAAGATTATGCCCTAATTATTTAGACTAATATCAACTAATTTTTGGTAATGTGCCAAAATCAACGAGACAAACAAAAAAGGAAATTGTGTTATTATAAGTGGGACAGATGAAGTAATTTTTTAAGAACTATACACTTTATGTTTTCAATTCATTAATCTTAAAAATCAATTAAAATATTACAGTAAATGTTAAAATTAATTATATACTCTATTTCGGTGAGATAGTCCTAATATTATATATAAAGTAATAAAATTAAATTAAAACATATAAAATTAAAAAAAAAGTTAAATTTAATTATAGAATATAAAGTGTGACACAATAGTGTGACCTTAAATCTCATTATCATATTTGTTACTTAAATTGTTAAAATTTGATTAAAATTATACAAACGATCCAATATCACTTTCTTTTGACTACTCGCTTGATACGTAACGATTTGGACGATTTACATTCTATATTTGTTTATTATAATCATCTTATTATAGAGATGTCACGATTTTAATAAATTAAATCATATCCAAAATTCACATGAATATTTTCGTATAATCATCATAAAATGCATTTTTCAATATTTTTTCTTGTCCAAGGGTAACAATGTACCTAAGAGACGACGGTGTTACAGTTCATATTTTTGTCATGAAACTAACAAATTATTAAAATGCATGTTAAATCTAAAATCATGAGACTAATAGATAGATTCAAGTAAGAAGCTAATAATATCACTTGGAAAACTTGAATGTTACATAAAATGTTTGTACCGGAAAGTAATATTCTTATACTTTAAAAAAATAAAATGTTAAATATATAAGAGAGATGGTATCAAACACTCTTTTCATTTACAAAAAAAGTGTTGTGCGAAGAGGATGATATAAATTTTAATTAAGAAACAGTGAATACACTTTGAATGAAGACCATATAAATGAATACCTTAAAATATAAAATATAAAGCAAAAGGTAGAATATTATGAAAAAAGACTACATATTTATATATCATACTTTCTTCGTTACATAAGAGTTTAATATTTTGAGAATGACATAAGTTTTAATAAACTATTTCATGAGTGTGTTTTTTTAAATAAAATAGATTATATTAAATTTTAAATTAGATGAGTGTGTTTTAGTGAATTAAAAGACTCATATTTCTTAAAATAATGAGAATAAATATTAAGTGAGCGTGCTTGAGTGATAAAATAGGCTACTAGTATTATTATAATAACAAAATATTAGAATTTAAAATAAAACAAAATGTTAAGAGGAATGGATATGATAAAAATATATATAGATATTATTTTATGAGGGAGTGATATATGTTTAAAGCTAAATATTAGAATTGTTGGGCCTTGATATTCATCAACCCAAAAGCAGTAACGATTAGTGGGCCCACATGCAGGCTGTAGTTAGAACCTCGTCAGCAACGCGCTTTCGTCAGCGTAAGTCAAATGACACGTGTCACGTCCCCAGATGCCGCCAGCTGGCTTCTCTATTCCAAAGTCGGCTGGCAAAAACCTTATCCTCTTTCTTTTTCTGGGAAATGATAGTTTCACCTCTCGCTACATTAATGTTTGTTGTCACAACTTTTAAATTAGTATTTAAATGTGGCATAAAATCGCTTTCTTTTTCATAAAATCTTTATACAGGTAATGCTGTCCCACACAATAGTTTCATATTCGAGTCCTTTTATAATTTAAATTTAATATAACATAATAAAAATAATCACAAACAATGTGTTTTTATATGAAGTATGATTTTATTTTGTTTTTCTCCCACAATTAAATACTCCATCTATTTTGTAGTATAATTATTCAATCAAGGGATCATTACCATACAATAAAAGGCAAAATATCTTTATGTAATTTGTTCTTGTATAATTATTCATATCCCATACTTTATTCTATATAAGAAAACAACATAATTTTTCAAAGTATGTGTAAGTATTCACATTTCATACTTTTAGAGAGTTAAAGTGAAACATAGTTTTCACTCTGCATTGTTGAAAGTGTTTAAATGAAGAGTTGTTATCATATATGTAGCCACCATAAAATATAAGACAAAAAAAAAAAAAACCACATAGTTGTTGAGAGTATTGTTTATTGCATATATTATTTAGTTAACTTTACACTTTAGTAGATTTATTCACTGATATGATGTAATCACAAGTTATATTTATATAAATTTTCATTTCATTTTGAACTTGGTCGAATTTTATTTTTTGAAAAAAAAAAAAAATAGAATTACACGTTGCAGCTGTTTGTTTGTTTGTAATTTAAGTCGCACATAAATATGATAGTTAATTACTTAATTATACATATCGATCGAATTAAATTTATTACATGGTTCTCTCCAAATAATATCATCTATATTGTTGTCTATCCATGTTATAAAATATATTCTTGTCTATCCATATTATTACTTGCATTTATCATTCTTTCCTTGCATAAACAAGTTAGTGAGTTGTAATAATTCTTGCATGAAGTGAAAAATTTAAAAGGGTGTTTGAGTGTGGTGAAGAGGGCGGGTGAGGTTAGTATTCGTTGGCACGTTTTGTTTCCCAGGCAGAGGCAAGCACAGCACAGGCACTAGAATTATCCTATCCAATTCAGCTAATTAATTATTTATTTATCCTTTTGAATTCTTGAATATTCATATCCATAGGCGATCGTCGATTCATTTTATATTATATGCCCAAACAAAAAATTAACTAAGATTACTGTATTTGTTTTCTGGGTTGGGTTTGTTTGCGTCAAACCCTAGAATCCCATTCTCAGTTCTTGGTTGAACTTTGACTCTTCCTCTCAAAGGAGAGGACACATAATTCTTGCTTAATTTCAATTGCAGAGTTCAGCTACTGACCCCAATTTCTGGTTCCCATTTGCTCACTGGCTCAGATTGCAATTTATCTCAAGGGTAGGTTCCCCATTGAACGGTCTGTTCTGATTCCTTTCGATAATTTATCTTTTTGGGCTTGGCTTAAACGACTTAGTGTTTGTGTTTCCTTGCGTTGCTTTCTGCTTCCTTAGGTGTCATTTTTGTTTCTCATTTTTATGACATTTTGTGTTTGTTGATTGAAACGAGGGACTTGTGATTGGAGTGCTCTCATAACTATAAAACCATTGTTTTTCTTGATTGCAGGTAACTGGAAACAGACGAGAGAGATATATTTCAGTTTTGGAGTGGTTTTTTTGAGAATAAAGCTTTTCTGTACACTAATTGAGTGAAATAAGGACAAATTTGCCAAGATGATGTCTAGATCTTATACAAATCTTTTGGATTTAGCATCTGGGAATTTCCCAGTAATGGGTAGGGAGAAGGAGCGAAAGCGTTTTCCTAGGGTAATGACAGTCCCGGGGAATATTGCAGAGCTCGATGATGAGCAAGCTAATAGTGTTACATCTGAAAATCCATCTTCGGTTGCTGGTGATCGAATGATCATAGTATCAAACAGTCTGCCTTTGAGAGCGAAACGAAGGCCAGACAATAAGGGTTGGAGTTTTAGTTGGAATGAGGATTCTTTGCTTTTGAGGATTAAGGATGGATTGCCGGAGGATATGGAAGTACTATATGTTGGCTGTTTACCTGTTGATGTTGATCCAGTTGAACAGGATGATGTAGCCAATCAAATCTTGGAGAAATTTAAATGTGTTCCTGCATTTCTACCGCCTAGTCTCTTGGAAAATTACTACCATGGCTTTTGCAAGAAACAGCTGTGGCCACTTTTCCACTACATGCTACCATATTCATCTGATCACGGAGGTAGATTCGATCGGTCCCAGTGGGAAGCGTATGTCTCTGCCAATAAACTGTTCTCACAGAAAGTAATTGAGGTACTTAATCCTGAGGATGATTTTGTTTGGATACATGATTATCACTTGATGGTTCTGCCAACATTTTTGAGGAGGCGTTTTGTCCGCTTACGAATGGGGTTTTTCCTTCATAGTCCCTTCCCCTCTTCCGAGATATACAGATCACTTCCTGTTAGAGAAGAAATCCTCAAGGCTCTACTCAACTCTGACCTCATTGGTTTTCATACCTTTGATTATGCTCGTCATTTTCTCTCTTGTTGCAGTCGGATGTTGGGCTTAGAGTATCAGTCAAAGAGAGGATACATAGGGTTGGATTACTATGGTAGGACTATTGGAATAAAGATTATGCCGGTCGGGATACATATGGGACATCTTGAGACAGTACTTAGACAGGCAGATAAAGAACTACGTGCTGGGGATCTAAAGCGGCAGTTTGAAGGTAAAACTGTGTTGCTTGGAGTTGATGATATGGATGTATTCAAAGGTATCAACTTGAAACTTTTGGCTTTTGAGTACATGCTCAAAGAGCATCCAAATTGGCATGGAAGAGCTGTGCTAGTGCAGATTGCAAATCCTGCTAGGGCAAAAGGGATACATTTGGATGAAATACAGGCTGAAATAGAGGAAAGCTGCAACAGAATTAATAAGGAATTTGGTAGACCTGGATACGAACCGATAGTTTTTATTCACCGTTCTTTATCAATCAGTGAAAGAATGGCTTATTACAACATTGCCGAATGTGTTGTGGTGACAGCAGTGAGGGATGGGATGAACCTGACACCTTATGAATATATTGTCTCTAGACAAGGCATCACTGGTGTGGAAGCAGGGCCAAATGCGAGTGGACCTAAGAAGAGCATGCTTGTTGTATCTGAGTTCATTGGTTGTTCCCCTTCCCTAAGTGGTGCAATTCGTGTCAATCCATGGAATGTTGAATCAACGGCAGAGGCAATGAATGAGGCTATATCAATGTCAGAATCAGAGAAGGAGTTACGACATGAGAAGCACTACAGATATGTTAGCACCCACGATGTAGCTTTCTGGTCTAGAAGCTTCTTACAAGATATGGAAAGAACTTGTGCTGATCATTTCCGGAAGAGATGCTGGGGCATTGGTCTTGGCTTTGGGTTTCGGGTGGTGGCACTCGACCCCAGTTTTAGAAAACTTTCAATTGATGATATTGTGTCTTCTTACTGTAAGGCCAAAAGCAGGGCGATACTGTTGGATTATGATGGCACACTGATGCCTCAAAATCTAATTATAAAGACTCCAAGTGCTCGGATACTCTCTCTTCTGAACAGTCTGTGTGCAGATCCTAATAACGTAGTTTTTATGGTGAGTGGAAGAGGGAGGGAGAGCTTAAGCCAGTGGTTTCTTCCTTGCAAGAAGCTCGGACTTGCTGCAGAACATGGCTACTATATAAGGTATACTCCTAAGTCTTAATTTGTCTTCTTTTATAATTTTTTAGGTATTCTGTTTTCATTTGAACTTGTGATGCGGATGTGAAAGGTCTATCAAACTCCTGAACTTGAACAAAAAGGCTTCATGAAATCTCGAAAATTATTAGCTGAGCTTTGTTTTTTCGTTATGGATAACTTTACTGTAAGTTTTAACATCTTTGTGATTAGTTCTTAAAAATCATCCATACTGGATTGCTTTATGTAATACTAATACCGAACAAGTGGTTTAATCTCATAATGCTCTTTGTTGGTAAATGAATTTTGATACTTTCTTGTGTTACTATAAGCCTCTTCTGTTCCTACGTATATTTGACTTGACTTTCCTGTAAGTCATTAGTGGATGCAAAGATCTTTTGTTGCAGTACTGAAGTCATAATAGTTTAACATTCAAGCTATTTTTATTGCCTTTTCTGATGCTTGATTTAATTTTGTAGAAGCCCACTGCAGATTTATGAATAATAGCAAACACTGTTTTGGCATCTGAGTGATTGTTTTTGTTGTCTTCATTAGTAGTGATTCAGTCTTTTGGTTTATTGTTGGTTCCTGCACCTCCTCGAGTTTTAGTTTTATTTTTTGGTAAGAGTGGATGAGTTGCATATTATGATGTGACCAAATGGTCCAAATCTTTTAGCACCATCATTCCTAGACCCAGTTTAATAAGTTGTTTGCAACTCAAATGGCCCATTTTGCAGGTGGCCACAAAATGAAGAATGGGAAACATATGGTCAGGGTTCTGAATTTGGTTGGATGCAGATGGCAGAACCTGTTATGAAATCATATACAGAGGCGACAGATGGTTCTGGAATTGAGAGGAAAGAAAGTGCATTAGTTTGGCACTATCAAGATGCAGACCCTGGATTTGGTTATTCTCAAGCAAAGGAAATGTTGGATCATTTGGAGAGTGTCTTGGCAAATGAACCCGTTGCTGTCAAGAGCGGACAGTTTATAGTAGAAGTCAAACCTCAGGCATGATAGCTTATATTTCTTTGCTCGTCAGTTGCTTTATTAACTTTTCAATATCAGACCTTTTTCTTCTTAGTTTAGCTTCTGCTTGAAATATTATCGTATTAAATTTCTTCATCTCACACCCTTTTTTCTTGCTCATTTAAGAGGATTGGAGAGGACTAGCAATATTTTCTTCTCTGTAGCTTTGTGCTTTTCATGTTTCCTTACAGAACAACCAGAACATTGAATTGTTGCCTATATTTGTCTAATGCAGGGTGTTAGCAAAGGCGTGGTTGCAGAAAAGGTTTTCAGATCGATGATGGAGAAAGGAGAACAGGCAGATTTTGTATTATGCATTGGTGATGACAGATCTGACGAGGATATGTTTGAACTAATGGGTACTGCTGTGTCCAGAAACTTACTTTCTTACAATACTGACGTATTTGCGTGCACTGTGGGTCAAAAACCAAGCAAAGCCAAGTATTATCTGGACGACTCCTCTGAAGTGGTAGCAATGCTCGAGTCTATTGCTGAAGCTACTTCTCCAGTGTCATCCGAGGACGAACTTCATGCATCTCCAAGAAGATATAGTCGCATTGCTTCTTTTGATTAGTCTTGCCTAGTTCTCTAAAGGGGGAGGAGCAATCTGAGCTCAGCTAACGGTAGCTCTGCTTACGGATGCTAGGTTTTAGTGACTAGTAAATGGAAATGATGTAATTTTCTTTTCTTTCGTTTCATTTTTCAAATCTCATTCTTATCTCATAATTGAACTCGTTGGCTGCAATTCTTTGGGGAAAATGTAGAAGAAAGGGAGGCTTTGATACAGATCAGCGACTCGTTTCTTAAAAGAGGTGAAGGCAGTTCTCTTCATGTATCATACTTGGTTGGCAAGAGAGAAAGGAGCGTGATTGTATCCAGAAGAAACGAGTCTTGAATGGAGGTATCGAGGAGTGGTTGAAATCCTGTTGCTTGAATATGGAGTGAGGTGAGTAAAGTAATTGGTGGAGCATGATGGTTGGGAGTTGGTTATTGATTTGCTCTGTGTTCCCCTGTACAGTTTGATCGTTTTCATTTGTGCATTGGTGGTTTAGGGGAAGAAGAAGATGTGAATAATTTTTTTTACAGCGTTGGATGTGACTCTTCATATATTATTATATTCTTTTGCCGTTGATTCCATTCTATTCCAAATATTATCATTGTTTCATTCAGTACTGAGTTATAGAAGGCTCACCAGAAGTCTCCACAAGAGCAATGGCCATAACTGAAATGATGAAATCTAGTGGAATCCCTCAAAATAATCTCTCTTTTTCTAAGCATTGAGATATACTTCATGGCCAGATGGCAGTCATCACACACGCGCAGGTTCTTCATTACCCTAATCGGAACACCTTCTGGTGCTTTCATTAGAGCAAAGGCAACGGCCAATTTCTCACTGTGGTGTGCCAAGTTGTTCTCTTTTTCTTCCAAATCCATGTCGTACAAGGAAGCACCTATTTGAGGTACAAAACCATGTGACTTCAGTTCAGCCATTAGTTCTTTCAAGTATGAGTTGATCTCTTGTGATTGCGGGTGAGACTCATCACCCATTGTGAAGTGGTGAACCTCATTCTTCAGTTCATACCAGCTCACGCCTGGCTCTTTCTTCACCATCATCTCCTTCATTCGCTTCCTAACATTGCAGACGTCGTGCCATCTATCAGCATTCGCTTGGATGTTTGAAAGGAGCACGTAAGAAGCGGAGTCAAGAGGATTAATTCTCAGGATCTCCTCTGCTATTATCTTCGCCATGTCTGCATTTTTATGTGTTTTGCAACCCGACAGCAAAGTTTTCCACGTGACGGAATCGGGTTTCACGGGCATGGATCGGATGAAACGTTCTGCTTCTTCCAGACAGCCCGCCCGACTGAGGAGATCAACCACACAGGTATAGTGTTTCACTTCAGGTTCTAGTCCATATTTGTTTATCATCAAATCGAAAAGCTCAAGACCCTTATCTTTTAATCCGCAGTGACTACACGAATACAACACACTTAAGAAAGTGACTTTGTTGGCCCTTACCCCATCAAGCTCCATCCTTTTAAATAGCTCAATGGCCTCGTCTCCTTTTCCATGCAATCCATATGCAGCAATCATAGAAGTCAACAGAACACGATCGCCTGCAGCGCCTCCCCTCTCCCCAAAAGCTCTCACAGCATCATCTAAGCAGCCACACCGCGAGTACATACTAATTAATGAGGTAATGACAGCAGCATCCGACAATGCCCCAGCTTTCACCACCTCTGCATGAAGCTGCTGGCCTTGCCCGAGAGTCGACAGCTCAGAACATGAAGTGATTACACTCACAAAAGTGATGTCGTCGGGTTGAAATCCAGACCTTTTCATTAAGTAGTAAGTTTCGAGGGCAGCTGTGGCACAACCATTCTGCACAAGGCCAGAAATAAGTGTATTGCAAAGAATGATGTTACAAAGTGGCATAGACTGGATCACTCTTTCTGCCTCGCTCAAACAACCACACTTCATGTACGTATGGGCAGTGGAGTTCCCAACAACCAAATCAAACTCTAGGCCTAGTCTCATGGCATAGCCATGGACTTGTCTCCCCCTGATCAAATCCTTCAACCCTGCACATCCCCTCAAGACACTCGATAAAGTATACGCGTCGGACAAAAAGCCACCCGAATGCATTTGAGCAAACAATCTCAACCCCTCCTCGTTAAGCTCATTCTTGATCATCCCAGTTATGACAGCATTCCACGTGGCGGAATTCCTGTCGCCCATTTCATTGAAGATCTGAACAGCCGCACCCAGTTCCCCATTTTGTATGAGTCCTCCAATCACAATGTTATGGGACATGACATTTCGTTCGTGCATTGTATCGAACACCTTGAGAGCAGTCTCCAATCGGCACAATTTGGTGTAAGAGTTCATGAGGTGGTTGGATACGAACTTGATCTTGAACCACCCGGCGGTGATGATGATCGAGTGGAGCTGGTGAGCCGCCGAAGGAGAGCGGGTGTCGACGCATGCTTTGAGGAGGTGGGAGACGAGATGTGGGTCTGAAGAGATGAGAGGCAAGTGATCGGTGAAGGCTTGCTTGAGGTGGCCTTGCCTGCACAAGCCAATCAACGACTCTGCCGCGGCGCCGCGTAAAGAGTGATTATGATTAATTTGAAGGATAAGGGGGCGGAAAGGCAGATGCTTGGAGCATGATTTCCCCATATTCGCCGCCACTACATTTCTCGTACTTAGGAATTGCCGCCAAATTGCTGACTGTCGGAGTACATTTTATCTACATTTTTATAGTAATAAATAATATCATTACATGTCGAGATTATATTAGAATATTAGTGTATTTATATATCTCTCAGCAAAGTAAACAAACTATATATATATATATATACACCTATTGTTTATTTTTATACAAAAATGCTCGTTCGCGGAGTTAAAGTATCCACATTCAGTTCGCGGATTTAAAGTATCCACGAATGTCACTCACGTAGATAAATATTAAATTATTAATATTTTTTTATTAATTATCATTTTTAAATTATAGTTTATTAATTATGATATAATTTAATATTATTCAATATAAAATAATAATAAAAATAAAATTAACAAAAAAATATAAAAATATAGTGACTCGCATGCTGATGTGACAATCACGTGACATTACCACATCAGTCGTGGTCCGTGGACGTGTTAAGATGTGTCCACCGCGATGAAGCATTACTCTTCCCAGTTCTTCTACATTTTTTTACTCTCTTCTCTTTTCATTGATTCACGAAGATAATGGATACAATCAAAATCATATTACAATAATCTTAATTTTATTTATTTATGTGAAAAATAAATAAATGTTCATAAAACACCATAGAATCATGTTCTACTATTACTAACCTAGTAGCGTGTAACCCGCTCAAAAGCCATGAAAAATTATTTTATATTATAATTTATAAATATAAAATTTTAAATATATATTTTACGATAAAAAATTAAATATTAAAAATGTTATTATCTAAAATTTTAGTTATTAAAAATATTATTATATATTTAAAGACTTAGGTTGTATAATAGTTATTTTATTATAGTAAACTCAAATAATAATCATAAATATAAAAATAAAAATTTAATCACTTGTATTTACGAATTATTAGCTATAAAATTAAAAGATATCGTTAATAAGGGGTGATTGAGGAAACCTAAATACATAATGACTATATTTTTCTATAACATTTTAAGTGGTTAAAATTTGAATTTGGTATATTAAAATGATTATTTAACTTTTTTCTATTTAAAAGTGATATAAAATAACAAATTATTATAAATATTATTTACCATAAATTATCTTACGTATAATGTATTGATAAAAAATCACGTTACCCTTATGATTTATTAACATAATTTCAAATTTTTGCTACTTAAAAATTATATCGTTGAAAAATATGTGTTACGTGAAAACTCGTAAAATTTATTGGTACATAATCACTCTATGTTAAATCAAATAATGATTTTTTTTTTCGAATAAAATATTTATGTAGATCAAAAGTAGGAATGACAATCGGATACGATACGTACGGGTAGTGACTTTCCATATTCGTAGCCGTACCCGCAAGGGTATAAATGACAACTTACGTGCGATTATTTAACAGTAATAGATGTGAGTTAGAGACATATATAGTAAATATTAGAATTAATAATCAAAAAATTTGAGATTTAAGATACATATATAGATGTGAGATGAAATTTTTAGTAAATTTTAATAAATATTAAAATTAATTAAAAAAATTAAAGGGAAAAGACCATTTAATATGAATAAAAAAGAAACAAATGAATAATCAATTAATTAGCTAGTCCATCAATCTTCATAATTAATTATATATATTATCTAATTTTAAAGAGTAAACGATGATGATTGATGAATACTATATTTTCGTATCATAAATGAACAAAGCTTATTGTAGGGGCATACTATCATATCTATCTATATAATATATAAAGTATACATTCAACTATATATATTGCAATTTTGACTGAATAATTAATTAAATATGAATATAATCACGACTAATTAATTATATACTTATTTAAAACAATTCTTTCCATATCATTGAATTATATATTATCGTATATAAAACATTAATATAAATATGAAAGAAGGCTTGTGGTGGATTAATGAGAGAGCTTTAATACGTAATCCTTTAATATATTATATGGATTTTGACCAATGAGGAAATAATTGAGTTCATTTAAGATTATTAGTTAGTGATCCCAAAACTGGTAATCTCTCCGTACCACTAAATTTGACACTTTTTTTTCCGGCACAATTATTAAGGAAAGAACTTAGTGGGATGGAGGGAGTAATGCGATGCTTACTTCTTTCGCATTCACCGGTCACCACACAAGCATATATGTTGATATGAAGGAGAACTTTGTTCGAGTATTATTTACCTGTGTATTGTACTACAGCGGAATTGGATTTTACTCTCAAAAACGACAGTTTTGTAAAACATTCAAAATATAAATGAGACATTAAATTATGTACATGTATCACCACTCTATTTTGAACTGGGATTTCCACGTATTCCGACACAAGTGCTCTAAATTCATCTCCGGTGATAGTCTCCTTCTCAATGAGGACTTCTACGATCTTATCTATCGCCTCACGGTTGTTCCGGATGTGGCTCAAAGCAATCTCGTACGCACTGTCAGAAAGTCTCTTGATCGCCACATCAATATCTTCAGCGAGCTTTTCAGACATTGAATTCCTCGCCATCATTCTCATGAACACATCTCCACTTTGAGCAGATGAGTCCATCAGTGACCATGGACCGATTTCAGACATGCCAAATGTGACGACCATCTACACGAAAAAAAAAATAGATCGCTGATTTAGACTGTGCATGGAAACATCAAACAGTTTCAAGAAGTAAAAAAGACCATGATTCTGGAATAAAGTCTTGTAAGGAATCACTTCAACTCAATGAGTTCAATGTGCAGCTCGAAACATTAACATGGTGAGAAGGTTTTACCTGCTTGGCCAAACCAGTGATCTGTGTAAATCACCACCTGCGCCAGTAGTCACCTCAGCCTCACCAAATATGACCTCCTCAGCAGCTCTACCACCTAGCCCACCAACAATTCTGGCAAAGAGTTGCTGCTTGGATATCAAGGTTGGATCATCTGCAGGGATGAACCAGGTCAACCCACGTGCTTGACCGCGAGGTACTAACGTCACCTTCTGAACAGCATCATGCCCTGGAGTTAGAGTTCTGCATAAAAAAGAACGCCTTCAAGAACAACCAATCGAGTCGTAATGGTTTGTAGAATGCAAAATTAAATCGATACAGAGGCTCTATTTTTGCATCAAAATCTGCATATTATGTTTCTAAGCGCAACAAGGTAGATTATCAGATGGAAAGGAACAGTTACATTAAAAGAGGATTAGCCGGCGTGCGTGTGTTGGCCTAGTGGTAGTGAGGTTAATGCCCAAGGCTAAGGTCTCGGGTTCGAGTCCTCCGTGACGCGGTCATGTAATTTAAATGTTAATGTAATCCAATTTTTAAAAGAGGATTAGCCTCTGCAACCTATTTATACACGGTAGAGATTATTACTTACCCACAAATGGCATGGCCCACTTCATGGTAAGCCACGAGACTTTTGCTCTTGCCATCAGTCATCACTGTTCCCTCCATTCCCGCAACAATCCGGTCGATTGAATCATCAACTTCTTTGGATGCGATTGCTGTCTTGCCACGCCGACCAGCCAAAATGGCAGCCTCATTTAAGAGATTAGCAAGATCAGCTCCACTAAAACCAGGTGTCCTCATGGCTATCACCTCAAGTGATACATCTGAACTAAATTTTTTGTTGCTTGCATGAACCTTGAGAATGTCAGTTCTTCCACGAACATACATCAACACTGACCTGCAAAAAAGTCGCGATATGAATAATCCTAATCCTTCTAGGAGTATTATATACATGAACAAGAGAAAGTGCAAATTACCTGTCTATCAAACCTTCCTGGCCGTAACAATGCGGAGTCAAGAATATCAGCACGGTTAGTTGCTGCAATTACAATCACACCAGTATTCCCTTCAAAACCATCCATTTCTGTCAAGAGCTGGTTTAGTGTCTGCTCCCTTTCGTCATTGCCTCCACCAATACCAGTTCCTCTTTGTCGCCCAACAGCATCAATTTCATCAACAAACACAATACATGGCGCGTTTTCCTTTGCCTTCTTGAAAAGATCACGGACCACCAACAAACTTCTCAACAAACTCAGAACCTGAAATAGAGAAAAAAGGAACACCTGCTTCTCCAGCAATAGCCTTGGCCAGCAAGGTCTTCCCTGTTCCTGGAGGACCAACAAGAAGAACTCCCTTAGGAATACGAGCACCCACAGCAGTAAACCTCTCGGGCTTTTTCAAAAACTCCACCACCTCCACAAAATCTTGTTTTGCTTCATCCACCCCAGCAACATCATCAAAAGTTACCCCCCGTGTTTGGTTCCATTTGAAACTTAGCTTTTGATTGACCAAATCCTAAAGGGTTTCCAGGCCCGCCGGGTCCATCCATTCCACCGGGGGACCGTCTTGAGAGAAGGAAAAGACCACCTATAAAAGCAATGGGAAGGCCAAATTTCCAATCAAGTTAAACAGAACGGAGCCAGAATCTTCTTGAGCATTATGTGCAGCTAAGTCTATATTCTTCTCCCTGAATTTCTGGAGAAGCTCCTGGCTGAGCCCTGGGAGTTGTACTCGCACTCTCTGTACTCGATTTCCCAACTCAGGGGAAAGAGCCTCAACAATAGCAATGGTTCCATTTTCAAATAAATCTACTTTCTTCACTCTATCCTGATCCAGATACTCTAAGAACCTAGAATAAGACATCTTTGAGTTAGAAACGCCTTGTTCATCAGCAAGTGCTCTTCCGTTGCCAAACAATGCAGGTACTGCAACTGCAGCATTTCCGAGCAATAACTTAAGAAAGCCTCGCCTTCCTTCATTTATCATCTCATCCTGAGATGCTCTTATCGTAACGACTCTGGATGCATTATTCATTGCCGGAAGGCTGGTGGATAGTATCAACCGCCGCCCACATATTTCCTTGTTCAGACCAGTTCTGGTATTACCTGCAGCTAAACCATTTCCCACTACACATGCCGATGAAGCAGCCATCTGTTTTTGCCTGCAGTACAGAAGATTTAAATTTAGATAATCTTGAAGAACAACTCAAAATCACTATCAAGAATTTTGGAAATCTTGACTCGTTGAAAAAAACCAATCGGTAATTCAACTTCTTAGGAAGTATTCTTCTGCGAACATAGAAATATAAAACAGATTGAAGCAGTACAATTCTCATTCAGAATAAAATATGGGTTTCCAGCATTTGCATTATCAAAAAAATACAATAGGAAGAAGAGCTACTAGGAAAGAGAAACATATACGAAATGAACTTAAAAGAGAGACCACCTTAAGTACTAACAATCACATTGAATCTCAAAGGAGCAAAAACTATTACTGACCGCTGCTTTAGTAAACAAGTAACATATTTTAATGAAATACTCAAAACCACCACAGAAGAGCGGAATTGGAAAGCAGGAGAAAACATAAGTAAAGCTTTGCATGCAAATAGTAATAGAAAATGTTACCTATAACTATAAAGAGGAGGTGGGTTATTAACTTATTTTGGAGAAGGAAATTGCAGTGAGGGAGTGAATATATAGTATATAGAGTCGTTAGTCTCCAGAGTTAATGGATGTGGTCTGAAATGGTGTACGTGGCTTGTTTTGGATAAATTGATTTGATTGGGTCTACATTTTCTTTTTTCTTTCTTTGTTTCGCGTTAGAATTTTCAATTCAATTTGGGGAATCTCATCTACGGCAAACAAAAATAGGAAAATGATTTTTTTTATTTTAATTTATAGTACTTGAAATAGATATATATATATATATATATGTGTACGGTCTACAATAGTCCACGACTCCACATGGTCAGAAAAATTCCCAGATAAATTGTTGTAATAGTAGAATAATTTATAGGTCGACTTATGTATTTTTCACCATATATAGTTTAGCTCAATATATATATATATATTATTATCCAATATTCAACTGTTAATATAAATTTGCTAAATAATTAATCAGCAGTATTTCCATCAAGCTAGTATACGTACATTTCAAAAGGAAAAACCAAAATAAATAAAGAAATACCAAATTGTTAGTACCAAATCCTAATTGCTATCATAAGAAAATAGTACTTCTTCCCTCCAATAAGAATGACACAAAATTTTTAGACACGATTATTAAGAAAAAAAATGTATAAAATAGTATAAAAGTGATAAAGAGACAGAATTCACATTTTTTTGAAAATATAATTTTTACTATTATTTTTTGAATGTGTCATTTTTAGTGAGACAACCCAATAAGTAAATTGTGTCAAACTTAGAACGGAATGAAGTACAATTTTGATATCGAAACAAAGAAAACAGAAAATCTTCAATTACGAATTTACGATACATAGAGAAAATAAATAGCTTTGTATTTATTCAAATAGATGCTGCAATGCACAGGAACAACAAAGGCACGTAAAGAGTATTAACAATAGCGTTTTCTTTTCAATTTCAAAATCGTATGTTAGAGTGCAAAAACACCGACTTAGAGTGTTGGGGGATGACACTAGAGATTATGGTTCCTGTTCAAAGAGGAGCAAATTGCAGTAATTCAGACAAAACATACATATTATTACCAAAACAGTTTTCTAGGTTCAACAAGGGCATAACTCACGAATTTATTCATATCTAAAAGCTCGCTCAAACTGAATAGAGATAGATGAACACTTCTTTCTATCTTCAGTTGCCGGATTGTCGCAGCTCTGGACGTACGAAATCTGCATCTGCTGGAACTGAGATGTCCACGGTGGGCCTCAACTGGGCGCACACTTCGATCGCACCGTGCACAGGATCTGATAGGAAGTTGCTCAGGAGGTCCTGGTTGATTGGGGACCCGTTGTCCACAGCCACCAGTGCCTGCTGGGTAAGGATGTAGTCAAATCTCGGGGCCCATTTCCTTGATCCCAGCCGTGCCGTCGTCGAGCAGTTGTCAACCATGAACGAAACACCACGAGCATGCATGAAAGGGTTCAATGAGTCCACAGACTCGATCACACTCTCGTTTATAATCTCGGAGTAAGAGTGTCCCTTCTTCCTCAAAACCTCAATCTGGGTCGCAGATAAATCAAATTCAAGAACATAATTAAGCATGCTGTATATTTGAATCTTCTCAAAACTTCACACTAGAAAAGGGATCTTTCATACTACTCAGCTTCATATGCATATAATAGATTTGTGCTTCTGACATTAAGGAAATGAATATGAGCTGAGACAGAGACAACTCACTTGGGCCATCATTAGTGCCACAAAGACTCCTGCAGTGAAAGGATACAGAGGTCCCAAGTCACCTGCTGGACGTTGTGCTCTAACACGTTCGCCGACTTTCCACATCCGGGTCTGATCAATTTTGCCCATAGGAAAAGCAGGCAGTCCTTCCTTTTCCTGTACAAGGAAAGGGGGAAAGATACATATTTGTCAGAGACATAGGAAAGCAAGATCTCATCAGAATGAGTCAATTGTGTGGACATACATAAAAGCGACGGCCTGCCAGGACAACACTCCTGATCTCACTGCCACTTGCCACATCTTCATAGCATTCATACAGGATGTCCATACATGGATAAAATGAAGCACTGTATGCCGTCTCGAAGTCCCTTTTACCTTGGTCGTCTAAGGCATTATAGACTGCTAACATACCCTGTTGTGAACAAAATTTTTACATTAGAAAGAGTTATTAAAACAACTTAAGAACAATAGTAATCTCTAGTCCTCATGTTGACCCAGAATATGGAAGAGTGACTTGGAAGAAAACTAATAGAACCTTTGTTGAAATGATCTTCGATATTGTCCCTGTAATGCTTTCAACTGTGTTCTTGTAAGCAAGATCCTCACTCATCCCATTTTCAGTGTACCTTCTGAACAAGCATTCAACAACACCATGCACAGCGCCAAGCAAAATGCCTAATGATTGAAAGTTGAAAATTAGAATTTTCATAGCCAACATGACAAGTAATAACCTGAAGAGAAACTCTTACCTCGCTCCCCAAAAATATCACTTTTATACTCTGACTCCAGAGTAGTAGCAAAAGTGAAAGGTGAACCAAGAGCCACTGACCATCCAAGAGCAACGTCGGTAGCTCTGCCATCAACATCCTTCGGAAAAGGAGAAACCGATCAACATTTACATGATGACAAAGAAATAATCTATGTACACAAATCTAGCCACTGGATATATTAACAGACCCAAGGACAAGATACATACCTGGTGGACAGCGAAACTTGAGTTGATACCAGCACCATTGATTTCTTTCCCTTGCACGTATAACCTTCTCACAGAGGGCCCCATCCCCTTGGGACATACAGCTATTACGCTGATGTTCTTCGGAAAGTCAAGGCCCACCGATTGCAAATGTCCCAACAAGAACCCATGGGAAAGTCCAAGGATGCTATTTGGTTTCATGTGTGAGAACACTTTTTCATAGTTATCAGCCTGCAACAACAAATGAATTTAGGAAAAGAGATCCCAAACTAATTAAAAGATTTGAAGTTGCAAACATGATAAATAAATTATGAAGCATCTTAACTATGCCACATAAGACTAAGAATAAGACCTCGTCAACAATTCCTGCTAGAATCTGTTCCTACTCAAGCTAAATCTTGCAAGGTTCTCGTACATGTATTAGACTGGAGAAAGTTGTATGTAACTCACATATGGGGACGTAATTCAAGGCCGCAATAAAGGTTCAAGGCAATTCATACCTGAGCTGAATCTGATATCAAGAGCAGAACCAGGTCACTGCTGGAGATAGTTTCCCATATGTCTCCAAGCATCCCACTTTCTTCTGTAAAGCCAGCTGCACGAGCCTCAGAAAATGAACGAGAACCCTTTCTCAAACCAATCTACATGGAATGCATATGTAAAATACATAGTCACTTTACATAATATAAATGCCTCATCCACATTCCGAGAGAAGATTTTGTGACCAAACAAAAGATTACCTTAACAACAATATCAGAATTTGCTTCGGCAAGAGAATCTTTTAAGTTTTGAGCTTGAGCAGGTCCCTAAACAAAATAAGACATCAACTGTCAAGGCAATGGGTCAACACGATAACAAGAAACATGGAGATTAATTAAATATGAGGGTGGCCCGGAAAAAATAATAGAAAACTGATGAAGTGTATATAACCCACAGTTGGATTGACACATTGTAAAACACAATATATCAATGAACAACAACACTTTAAGGTGCTATGCAATTAGAAAGTACCTGCGAGCCCCAACCGATTACTCCAATCTGCTTAATGCCCTTGAAAGCATCTGGCAACAAGGTGAACAGATTCCTTCCTCCTCTCACAATGTACTACATACAATAAAACATTATCAATTAGACAAAATATCTTTCAATTATTTTTTCACTCCATATCGAAACCTAAATGATTCTAAATCACAGGTCAGGTCGTCGGCTCTGGCTCATACTGGAATGTTAAATTTCTCACTGGCTATACACTACCAAACGCAACTTGTTAAACTTATCCCACACCACATGCTTGACGTATTTAGCTCTCAATGCCGGTATTATGCCACACTTCAAATATATGCTAACAAAAAAATAGCGAAAGATCCATATAGCTAGAAAATGGAATAAAAACCTTAGGTTCATTTGATTGTAACAGAAAAAATAGCATAAAGCCTCACAAAATTTACCACACACCACACATTTCACAGTACCTCATCGTGACCAGCGAGGTTAACCTTCTCCTTGTTGAAGACGGATGTCTGAAAATCGAGAGACTCCGGAGGTTTGGTGGCGGGAACCGAAACCATGCAAGTCGCGGCGGTGGAGCCAGGAGCAGGAGAGGCGGCTCTAGAAGAGACGGCGGAGCGGAGCGCCGTGAGTGAAGAGGATGACGACGATAGGAATCCCAAGGATGCAGCTGGGAGTTTGGAAGGAGGATTCAGAGCGGCGCAGGCGGTGGAAGTGGCGATGGAGAAGGAGGTAGGTGCAGGCGCCGCCATGGTTGTAGCTTTTCGAGTGCGTGAAGGGAAAATGTGTGCAGACAGCAGAGACCGAGAGAGATGATTTTGGGTGTATATGGTAATGCTTCTGAGTGTAATATTATATATTTATTCGAAAAAGGAGTGTGTAATTTTTAACTAAAACAAAGTGGATATAATTTCTTACCAGAGTGGGAGTGGCTATAATTTATTGGTAGGTTGATTAATGTTTTTTGTTTTAGGCGACTTTTCAAAATCCAAAATTCCAGCTGTTGACAATATTGATATACTTCACATGTGTGAAATTTTAAGATTATGTGTTACGTCAACATCCCAAAATAAAAAATAAATTGTTATTAACGATGAAATATATTTTCCATCTTGGCGCCACATGTGTAATATATTCTACACGTCATTTCTTGGATGTCTTTTAACTTTGGATGTCTAGTTGGACTATTTTCTTTTCATATATTATATTTTACAATTTTATTAATTACTTTATTAGCGAGTCCTATTCAATTACTCTTTATGTCCCAATAAATGTATCACATTTTAATCAAAAAGTTCTCATAATTTTAGTCAAAACAAGACATATTTAATGGGACGGAAGAATATATAACATGATAAGATTAAGTTATCACACTAAATCATATGTTTGGTAATAAGTATTATAAACATGTCAGATCGTTATAAAACAATGGTCCCGTTCTAAAATCTCAATTTCACTTAGAATTTAATTCCATAAAATTGGTAAGATTAAAATAATCTTAACATGATATACAAATTTTATCATATCATATTATATCTTATTTTTACTAACAAACAAGCCCTTAGTCACTTAGTTAACTTATAGAACAACAATATGAAATGAAACAAGGATGATCCTCTTTCATTCGATAAAAATAATATTCAAGTATGTTTGTTGCAAAATAATATTCAAGTATGTTTGGCGCATTAATTAGTGCCAAAATAGATAGAATTTCCTTTCAATTGATAATGAACTGCAAGGCGCAGATTGGCCTACATAGCTGGATTTAGCCCACTTGTTAAGACCTGCTAATTATTACAAAAATCCCAATGATTTTAAATTTAAATGGACTTTAATTATCAAACAATATTAATAATCTCGCATATCACATGTCATCGGATGGAATAACGTCTTCCACATGTTATTTCACGCAAATTTATTATTTTAATTAATATTTTTAAAATGAAAAATTTATTGTTATATAATAAATTATGATTAACAATTATTTAAAAATAATATTCTTAAAAACTATATACTCTAATTTTCAATTTAAAGTTTATAACTTAAAAATTAATTAAAGGTAAATTAAATATTAAAAATAATTATATACCTTATTTGGATAGAATAAAATTTAATAATTAATATTATGTATAAAATTAAATTTAAAAATAAAATAAAATATAGTTATTGGACACGAAATGTGAGACATATGATCATGTGACTGACAATAATTAATCGGTGTTGGATGTTAGTGAAAAATAATACTATTTGAATGTAATAAATCAATAATTGGTGTATTAATAAGAGTTTGTAGGTTGACTTATGTTTTTGACACTATTTTTTTATTATCCAATTCAGATTTCAAAAGCTATAGTATTTCCATGAAGCACTACAATATTCAATATAAACACCACTGATCAAGATCAATCGTACAAGTAGTTAATTTATAAGACATCAGCATGGGATAAATAAATAAAATAGTGAAGACAAATCAAGTCGACAGTTGACCTATAGGTGCAATTTAGTATTTGGTTAGGTAAGTTGCAGGTTATTAATCTCAATCATCTTATGCAATGCAGACTTCCATCTATTAATATACTAACATATCACCATCACCATGCATTATTATCATAGTATAAATATGGCCTCAAAGAACACAACCAAGCTCAATTAGCAGCTCAAAATAACACCCAAAAGCCACATATCTCTCATGATGTTGAGTACAAGAATGAGTTCTTGACTCTTAACACACACTGATCTCATCCAAACTGACATTTCCTCGTCTCTTTCAAAACGTGGAAATCACAGCTCTTAACTTCATTGCAGGAACTGCTTACAAACTCTCTTTCCCATAGATTTCCACACTTCTGTACAATAGCTAGCCCGGTGTTCTAACAATCAACAAAGATGGATTTCTTCGCCGACAGCTTTAACTACATAGGGTTTCAAGGGGTGGTAAGAGATATGGGAGGGCCATCATCTTCACCAACTTCACTGGTTTTGAATAATGAGAGAGGAGAGCTTATGAGGACTCTCATGAATCCCTCACGAAAGATGGCCGATTCCGACAAGGCTTTGATCGCTCTCAAGAATCACAGCGAAGCCGAAAGGCGACGAAGAGAAAGAATTAATACTCATTTGTCTACCCTCCGAACCCTAGTTCCCGGAAATATCAAGGTTTTTAATTAGTTTTTCTTCCTCATTTTCCTCCTCTTTATTTTTTTTTTAATTTATTCATTGTGTTTTTGCTTAGGCTTTATCATAATCATTAATCAACTAGGGTTGTGATATGTATTTTGGAGTTTGAATTAATTTTGAACATTTTATTATAATCATTAACTAGGGTTGTATACTAGCTAATATCTGATTTTCATGGTTGATTTAGTTTTTAATTAGTATATGCATGTTTTAGAATTAAATATTTATTTACATAATTTAATTAGTACTAAATATTGCTAACCAATTAAGTACGTTATGTGATGAAGATGGATAAGGCAGGGTTACTAGGCGAAGTGATCAATCAAGTGAAGTTACTAAGGGAGAGTGTGGCCGAAGCCACCAAAGAGACGATGGTCCCCACGGATATCGACGAAGTGCGAGTCGAAGAAGAGAAAGACCCCACCGACGAGACCTCTATCTCGATCCGAGCATCCCTTTGTTGCGATTTCGAGCACGACCTTCTCCGCGATTTGAGAGAAGCTATGGACGCCCTCCCTCTCAAGACGACCGTGAGGGCCAAGATGTCTACCTTTGGAACTAGAATGGTCAACGTTTACCTGATCTCGGGGGTCAAAGGTCAAGTGCTCGGGCATCAGCCACTTGTCGATTCGATTCGTGAAGCTTTCCATTCTGTTCTGGACAAGTTTTATGCATCGGAAGAGTTCTCTTCCAAAAATGGATCGAGCAAGAGGCGGAGAGTGTCCACATCATTCTTCGCAACTTCGACCTAGCTCATCTTTCGCTCTGTTTTAATGGAAATAAAACTAAACTAAGTATATAGAGCATATATATTAGTTATAAGCATATGGGTTGGCATACATATTTTTCTAACCTAGCTAGTGTGTTAAGTAGGAAGTGGTGTGCATGCCTTGTCATATGCTTGATTTTCCTCTTCGATCTTTCTTGATTTCTGTCTGCATTTGTATACTTGGAATTATATATATATGTATATATCGTCTTCCTTGAATCATTCACAATGATCTCGCTGGTTTAAGATATATATATATATAAAGACCTCAGCTGGTTTCATCATCAAATGGGACTAATTGTATATATATAGACTACAGAATTATTTTTGACCAGGCAGCAAGTCCATTAATTTGATGAGAATTGGGATGAGCAAGATGAAAGATATGCCAATTATATTTTCAACTTTTGCTGCATTCTGTGAAATCTTATTTTATCTAACTTAATTAATATATTTGGAATCGGTTGGGCCAAATAAACTAGATTAATGTGGATTTTATTTTAGAGTAAATATACAAAATAGTCAAAAAAAAGAGATTGTATAAGACAAATAATAATCATAATATAATAATATTTAAATTCTACTTATTTCTACATTTTAGTACTAAAATACACTTATAATTATTATTTTTTATATTTATGTGTATGAATCGTATTGAATCATACCATTCATATTCAATTTTATTAAACTGCATGTATGTATGAATGATATGAACGAGTACTATTCATACATTTCATATCATTCGTATGATTTGTACAATTAAATTTAAGTAGAAAAGTATTTGTGATAATTTGCACTTCAAATTATTAGAATTTAGATATTGTTATGTTGGTGGTTATTATTTGTATTTTACAATCTTTTTGGCTATTTTATATATACTAATAATTCACACTTTTATTTTCAAGTTTTTATATTGTAAATTTTATTATATTATTTTAATTATCATATTTTAGAATGTAACTTTTTTAATATATATCATGTGTATCGGAACATTTTAAAAACAATCCACTTCATATAATTGTGGTACAATATTTTCGAGCTTCTATATCTCAATCAATCTACCTTATATAGTAATTTTATGTAATTAATGCCATGCATTATGTTTTTGTAATTACATTTTCAATAATAAAATAAATTGGTATATAAATTGTGAAAAATGAAAAACGAGATCCTTAGATCTGAAGCTTTATATATGAGAATTTTAAAGGGGTGCCAAAATTGCAAACTTACTAAAAAGTGCAAGGAAGCCCATAAATTGAGATCTTGTGAAGTTTGATGATGCTAGTATTTATTCATTAGTCATAAATTTCAATTTGTTTGACATGTCCATCCATAATGATTGTCTCAATATTGTTCCATGCACATAATTAAGAACTTAAAGTATTACAAATTAATTAATAAAACTTCTCTAAAGTCTAGCCCATTAATAATTAATAGTACCAAATTGCATGCACGCATGCATTATAACTTAGCCCCAAGTTTATAATTATAACACATCCTTTGATAAATTAAAGAAAAAGGGATGAACGTCAACTGTGGAGTTGATGAGAGCATTTTAGTATTGGGTTAGGAAAATTACAAGTCATTAATGGCAATATTTATATCCTATCCTGACTCACCCGTGTTTTCTTTTTTACTTATAAAGCATCATAATATAATACTAGAACATTAATAATTGAATATGCTGCCCAACTGAACTTCAACTAACCACTCTGGAATCCTATGCTAATGGATCTTGCTTTCTCATTCATGCAACCTTACCTCCTAATTAAACTACTTCCATCAAATTACATATATCAAATTTTCATTAATATATAATACAATGTTAAATTATGATGATTTGAACCTAAAACATCTCAACAGGGGCGGATCCAGTGTGGCAACGGGGTACATCATGTGTTTCGTCTCTCACTAGTCTTTATCTCGATTGCTGAATCAGAAAATTGAGTGCTATTATATAGTTTTGTATCAGCTAATTAAGTTCATGAGTTGGAGATGGGCGGACTCGAATTGCTGACATCCGTCGCAGGGTAAACCACCGCCTCTCATACCCTCGACTAATTATACTATAGAGGCCAACGATAGACAATAACTTTCCCGACCGCTTGAAGGCCGTCAATGTCGCTACTTCTCCATCTACAAATTGAAGATGTCGTTGCTAGTCTCATCTCCATCTACTCTTCCTTTCTCAGTCGAACATGCAACAACCAAAGCCGTCAGCGCCGTCGCTAGCAGTAGTTTCTCTATCGTTGTCCACAAAACCGTCCCTGACAATCACCCGAACACTTGCATTCACATTTTGAGATTATCTCAAGAGTAACCATTCTACAACTATACTATATATTTGAATTTGAAGGAATTTAAAACTGAGACCTTCCATCTAAAGAGTAACCATTCTACATCTACACCAACATTTGCATTTACATTTTGAATTGGTAATGCCTTAAATTTTAAAAATCGGCATATGGATAATTCAAACTTGAAACTTTTGATCTTGGATATTAATCTTTCATCATTAGATTAGCACATATGTTTTTTTTAAATAAAAGTACTTAATTTAAATTATGAAATATTACAACTATAATTTAAACACAAGATATTCGCTCCGGAAAGTAATCATTTTACTACTCTACCAACATACATACAATCACACATTTTTAATTTGTATATATAAAAATATTTAATTAAAAAACTATCTTCTTATGATAGTGAGATTTGAACCCGAAACATTACGTCTCGAAAATAACCACATCATAACTACATAAAAATATGCACACGCCACACTCATTGAAAAACAAGTACTTATAATTAACACTCATATTTTAAAATTAATAATTACATTATTTTGAAAAAAATGATTTACATTAATATTACTATACAGCCGCGTAACGAAAGACTTAATCCAAAAATTATTATCTTTAGCATTAACATCACTATCAATTAGCGATAGACCAACGCACTCACGCTAACCCGATATTTTTTTAGAATAAGTACACCAAAATAATTTATTTACCTATTTTAATATCACTTTTCTTTTGTATCACTATTCTTGATGTCATTATTCTCCTTTATAATTATCCAAAAATGATAGACCTATACCGAATTCCAAAAAGACCGATTCACATTATAATTATTTACTATCATGTCCTCTTACATTTTAGCATTGCCACTGGTGCTTGAATTTATCCCTCTCAACTACTAAAATCAGAACACTTTCCCCCTAAAACTCAATCAATTAGGTTAAAACTTGATTCGAAGTTAACATAGTTGAATTCATTTGTGGTTATATTTGTATTTGGGATAGTTATTTAGATTGTTTCCTTTAATTATAAGAGGGTTCATATGGAGGAAGATAAGATTATGGAAGTAAAAAAAGAGGGAGTGGAAGAAGAAGAAGAAGCAGAGGCAGTTGAGCTGGCTTTGTTTCAAGTCTCCGAATGCTATGTTTACATGGTAATTTTCAGTACTATGTTTTTATTCCTGCTCTGCATATCTACATATAGCGAATAAAAGGATATTTTTTTAAAATCTTTTTCTTTGGAGGGGATTTGATCTCCTATTCCTTTATTTGTTTCTGGTTTTTCTTTTTATTTTATTTTTTCTCCCGGGAATGCGAGGAATGTCGAAAATTTGCAGGCATGATCGTTGTTTCTTGATTGGTTAATTGTTAATTGTACTCTGCATTTTGGGGTGCATTAGCTATGATATGCAATCGAGTGTTCAGTGTTGTGCTCTTAAGTTATAGATTTAACTATCTTGTATAGTCTATATTGTTTTAAATGCTAATAAGTTGTTCTCAATCGACAACTCGTACTACTATTTTGTTCCATACAATGCAGTTAATGGATTTCTTTCTCGTTCATGGTTTTACTTTTCTTTTTGATGCATAGTTTTTGTAGTCGATCAATGTGTGGCTGATTAGGAAAGGACTATCTTACAGTTATTTGGTGAAGCTTCATAACTTCTTGTGGCTTAGGTTATTGTCTTTTGCTTGTGTAAATTGGAAAGACTAATGCCTCAGATTTTCAGAAGCTTAAACCCGTGCTGCTATAATTATTTTCTCCTTATTTTTGGTCTTATGCATTATTAAGCAAGCCATGATAATATGTAGATTATGTTGCCGGCAATGCGAGACAGATAATCTGGTTGAATGAATATGGTTCATTAATTTAGATATGATATAGCCAACTCATGTTTCTTGAGATTGGACAAACCTTTCTATACCCCAAAAATGAAAAAGTAGATCCACTTAAGAATTATTGTTTGTTGTAAACTTAGAAAAATATAATGTAATTTACTTTGTAGTTAGTTGAATGCCTCCAGTCTGTTAGGTTTTGCATCAAAAGAAACAATGTGTTGCTTGCGCAGTCTAGTTTTTCACACATGCTGACGAGGTAGGATTGATATTTTTGGCTGGAGTAGTTTTTCAAACCTATGTAGCAAATATTGCATTAAAATGCAGTCTGTGCGATATGGACACCGAACCAGATTATAAGTGATGTTTTAATATCTCACCTGAAATCTGTTTGAACTGAAAATTCCAAAAACCCTTAACGTGACAGATCGTGCATACCGTTCTGATTAGATATTGTTATTTGACATTTCACTTTAAACTACTTTAGTATAGACCTAATGTTCAAGTATTAATCTTGCAGATACCTCCACGGAAGACTGCAGCTTCTTACAGGTTCTCTCCTAAACTACTTGTTTATGAGCAGTTTCAAATCTTGATTGAGTATCAAGTTTAGTTAATAAAAAGTCATCATTTGTATTTTGTTAAATCTTCACTAAAAGACAGCTTTTGGAATTAGAATGGAAATGTAATTGCGCAGCACTCATGGATTAAAGAATTCAAAAAAAGAAATTCTTCTTTATTGTAAGGCTGATGAATGGGACGTCAACAAATGGACGTGGGAAGGTACTTTGAAAGTTGTTAGTAAAGGAGAGGAATGCATTATCCGATTGGAGGATAAGACAACTGGTAGATTTTCTCGACTTTCTACTGGGCGTAAGTGTTGCTCAATTATCCATTTTTGTCAAGATTCTGTCTCACTAAATCTCTGTTATCTATGTAACAGGTGAACTGTATGCTCTGGTTCTTTTGAGAGAAGGCGAGATACATCCTGTGGAGGCTGTTATAGATAGCAGCAGGTAAAGAAATTGGTTGAAATTGAAGCCACCTGCTTAAGAAAGAAATTGTTAATTTTAAGACATCACTGTTTAACTTTTGAGACTGCTATTGGTTCCTTTGCAGATATTTTGTTCTTCGGGTGAAGAGAATATTGGTAGTCTCCAGTGCTTTCTTCTTGTAAATTATTAGATTTTTGTGCTCTAGTTTTATGCTTCTTGTGATTATATTCTGGATCTTCTTTAAAGAAGTGATTCCTTTTTCTACATGACATGGTTGTTGATATGATTCCTTAGGAAATCAACCATTGTGGACAGAATAATGGAAATGATACCGGGGGAGAACAATAAAAAGCCATGTTACTTTGATCTTTTAGTTACCTCCCATTCTTCAGTTGTTTATACAACATTTACAGACTGCATGTACTTGTTGATTTTGCATCTTAGCTTTTAATATGAGCTCTTTTTAGCTATTATTTTCATAAATTTACATAATGGAAATGACACCAACAAAGATATAAGGATCACAACTACCAGACATGCCACAAAAAGATGATCGAGACGAAAAAAACTAACCACTGCTATGTGTTAGAACGATTTATGCTTCCACAGATGTCTGCAGATAACAGCATGAACAATGGGTTTCTACACACAACTTACAGAGAAGGACGGCATTTTCATGTAAATTACAGATTAGGGGGTGCACAACAGTTTGTGCAATCGGCATGCATGACCTAAACATACATATAGTACAAACTACCACCTGTGACTGTGAGCAACGTACCTCTACAAGGAGATGAACATGATTGCCATATCTACAGTATTCACCCACTGCAGGTATTTACAGATTGATTTGATTGAATGTCCAAAATTTCCTTCTGGATCCACAAAATAGTCAAGGGGTGCATCTATTGTTCGAATACAATCCTAGCCTTATTGTCAGCATGAGATTCACCGGTATCTGCAAATTGATGTGGTAAACTAACCATTAGAATACGTAATCAGTAAGAATGTCTAAGTCGGGGATGAACCAATTTTAGTAAACCAATATATTAACTTTCTGCCAAAAAGAATGTCCAGCTCAAGATTTTTAACTTTTTATCCTCTCCAAAGCATCTTAGGCTTGTCTTTATTTTTGCTCCTTTGTGGGTTCTAGTAAACTTATTTCTAATGCATTAATTATCAATTCTATTTCTATCTAATATAGCGTGACAGCACACGCATCTAGCTTTTCTCATCTCCACTATCCTCACCCTTACGATCATATTCATATTGATATCCATAATCAGTTCCCGGGCACATAGTTAGATATATACTCCTTTTACTCAGCCAATTTGATTCTGAGTAACTTCAAGATTTGGACTTTAAGAATGTTGCTTTATACTCCCTCCGGCCATGATAAATGTATCATGGGGGGAGTGGACACATATTTTAAGAAAACTATGATGTGTTGTTATGGTGGGGAAAGAGGATCCACTAAATAGTGAGATGTGATGTAATTTAGTGTATGGAGATATGTGGGATCATGTATTAAAAAGGAAATGATACACTCTTCGTGGACGGCCCGTTTAGGCAATAATGATACTCTTTGTGGACGGAGGGAGTATATAAAAAGGAAACAACATTTTACATGATACTACTAAAGAAGGCTCCTCACAGAATGATTCATGATGAAATTCTGATAATTTAAGTGAACAGTTAAAGCTCTAATTACAACAAGCCAATGAATATTGTATAACATTAAAAAGATATTTGTTTTCTGGAAAGAGCAAAAAATTGTCAAAATTACTGAGACGTAAATAGCAAGTGTGTCAGCAAAGCTGATACTACATGAGCAACATTAAGTTATTCTAGTTTAAATTTAAATGTCATTGCTTCAGTCTTCGTTACTTTTTCAAGGAGTTACTGAGACAAAAAAGGATAGGAGGAAGCAACTTGCATTTCAATAACATCATATGTTCAAACATGGTAATGTGAATATATTTGTGTCTGCTTAAACACATACCCCATGCTAATTCTTAAAACAGAGTTAGGCATTTGAACTCACACTGATATTATATGACAATACAGGTGGCATTATCGGCTTAGCCTTCAAAGTTAGAATAGTTATGCACAATTTTGTGGTTTTTGTTTTTTTTTTGTATATGTGCCTCTAAACCAACTCAGGGTGAAGAGAAAATGACCAACAGCTGGAATGCTATACTCCCACAGTTGACTATACGGATTTATTCTAGGTTAGGCACTCATATATGCTTCCAGCCTTTTGACAACAGGATTTCAAGTTCAACTATAGGAAAAGAGTTTAAACAATGTTTGAAATAGAGTTTCATTTACTATGCAAGGTCAGCACAGATTTTTTTTTTTTTTGAAGCATAAATACTAATGTTCTGTTAAACAGAACTTTGCAGCAGGGGAGGTAATTAAAGACTGCAAAAGACTCCCACTATAACTGCTGGAAATTTAATGCTTGGCCTATGTAAAAACTATTTGATTCTTTTAGTCCTCACAGAAAATGTATCATTATTACAAACATAGAATGGTTTTCCTGGCAAGAACTCATTATTCGGAATCCTACAAAAATCCCAATCGGCTAAAAATGGATTTATTAAAGTAAATATCAGGATGAATACATTAAAGTGCGCAGATAAAAAGACATAAGAAAAGGTTTACCATCTAAAAAAATTAAACGACAAAAGGAAGAAATTTGACTATTTGCATGGGAAAAAAGCTATAGTACCTCAACAGCTCAATTCTTTGGTGATTTTTCGCCATCAGACCCATCTGCTGAAGAACTATCTCCTTCAGAATCTATGAGAATATAGATTAATAAGAGGATGTGTCTGGACTTTGAGAAAACTATATAAGAAATATGCATTAAATGCATTCCAACATGTCAAAGAACTGTACAAGTAACAACAACAAATATTTACCACTGGAAGAAGATCCAGAAGAACTAGAGCTGTTTAGGCTGGCGCCTTGGTTTTTATCATTGTTCTCAGGCTTGGTGTCGCGCCCGGGGTCTTCTACGTCAACTGGAGAAGAGGTGGTTTTCTCTTCATCTGTTCCAAGAAAAAGAGTACACAAAATAATATTCCTGTAGAAATCATTTTGAAGCGTTCAAACTTCGCTTACAGTCACTGAAAAATTTACCTGTCCTACTTGCTATTGGGGTTTCATTTATATCTGAGGCAACAACCTGTGGATAACAATCCAAAAAATGAAATGCATCAATTACAAAATCTAGGTTAAGCATACTTAAGATAGCAAAGTAAATCACCTTATCTTCGGGGTTATGCTCTTGACCAGCTATAAAATTACTATTACTTTCAGCTTTTCTTTTATTCTTGCTCATATTCTTCTTATAATTGGTTATGAACCTATCAAGCTCCCAAAGAGTTTCAATATCAACGCAGTCAATGTCAACCTCAATCTCATCATCTTGCTGTGAAACAGATGGATTTCTCTTCTTAATGATCTGAACAACGTTTTCAAGCTTTTCAGAGGGCAACTCCTGTAAATTTGTGCTAAGTTTTTGTTTTTCATCATATGTCATCTCCCTTTTGTTGGGATCTTTTGCCTTTGGCTTCTTTGGTGCAGAAACCTTCGCAGACTGTGCAGTACTTGATTTCTTTCTTTTCGTATCACCAGGGAACTCTATCACAGATTTATCCAAGGGTTTTTTAATATCAGGTCGTGCCCATGACTGCTGAGGAGCCTTCCGAGATGTAGGCGTTGGTGGACCCACATCATGATCTGCAGTTAGATTTATCTCGCGCATATAATCAGCCTCTATGGGAGCCCATTTATCCTCAAATAAATTGTAAAGTGTTTCGGCCATCACATAAACATCTTGCCCTTTTAGGTTATATGTCATGGCATTCTGAAATGTAAGTCTGGCATCCTCAGCAAACTCCATAGGGGACTTGTACCAATTCTGAGTTAACCTGCCTTTCACCGTACCCAGGTCCATAGGCTTTCTAATAATTTCAAAATAGTCATGCAAACCAAGAGCAACTGCATCAACTGGCTTGTTGAACACCCAAGCATGCTTGTGCTTCATTAATCTTTCTAAGAGTGCACTACAACTTTTCAAAACATGATTCGGAATATTTTCCATCCCCACCTGGGACACACCACTTCCTCCTCCCTTCTTCCCATTTGCCTTCACTTTCTTGTTACTTTCAGCTGGGATCTTATCCTTTGCAAGCAAAAATTCTGTATTTCTATAGAATTTATTTGCCTTTGGCGTCCTTTTCTCTTTCTCTACAATCTCCTTCCCTGTCTTGCTATCCTCATTTACCAACACACTCAACGGATTCAATGGCTTCCCCACGCCAGCAGTCACCTTAACCCCATCTCTACCGTCAAATCCTTGAACAACATCCTTTAGCCCGCCATTCGACTCGATTCTCCTCATCAAGCTCCGCACCATATCCCTCTCGCTCTCCAGCTTCCTCCTCAGCTCCAGAGCATCTCGTTTCGACTTCATTGATAAATTTATCCTAACCTTATCCTGCCTTAACCCTCTCCCAACCAAATTATCATGACCCACACTGGAAAATTTCCCTGAACCCACATCAACACCAAAATTATGCAATCTTTTCATAGAATTCAAGCCCTCTGAAACCATAGCTTGAGACTTGACCTGCTGCTGCTCCCTCAGTAAATTACTATTGCTGTTACTATGTTCAAGCCCTTTAAACGACGGCCTTCTACTGTAAACCTTACGCTCCCTCAACTTCTCATCCTCAGATCCCTCATTTCCACCCCCCAACATGTCTCGAAATGCACCACAGTTCAACTAAATTATGGCAGAAATACACAGAACACCAACTAGCTTAAGTTCAACTCAATTTCTCGAAATTTCAACTCGGAGAAACACAGAGAACAAGCATTAAGTTGAACCCTACTCAATCCATATAACCTCGAACTAAACAGCACAACTATTTCATTCAAACACACTTTTTGTCTGTTTCAACAAGACCACCGCCATATACAAAAGCAAGCTAAAAACTTAGATTATGGCTACGAACACATACCTTTTCGCAGATTTCCCCCCACTTTGCAATCTGTATTTACTCCACGCGGATTATTTCTTATCCTGGACAAACAGGGAGGTGGGCGAGTAAAGGGAAATCCACGCGGTTAGAAGGAGCGTGATGAACACAGGATACATGAACGGCTAAGATTATCGTTTATTAGTAGTGGGTAGGAGTGGACGGTTGAGATTGATATGAGGTTGTTTCTAACTTTCTATTACAAGAGTCTGACCTTCCGAGTTATGGAAATCCCACGCACCACGGTGGCGCGTGTTAAAACTTTAGATTCGCAGAAGTTATGGACCTAGGCTCTCAATATTACGGGCTTTTTCCGGTAATTGGGCCGTTAAGTTGACCCATTGACTGAGCTGGCGGCATTGTTGACTACAAACTGAGCCCACATTTACTGTGAATTTCGGTTTGATCTCAATTCAAAGCGGTATTAATTTTGGGAATTTATTCTATATTTTTTAATTTATTAATCTAAGGAAATGCAACGTCTCGTCTCGGTAGAAGTATGGAGCGACCTCCCGTGGTGAGTTTTAGACAATGAACGGCTCCTATAAGACTTCAAAGTGGATGATTATATGAACCGAAACACATAACAATGTGCATATTCTTTTATTTTTATGATGGTATTTCCATGAAAACTCCAAAGTTAAACGTGATTGATTTGGATAGAATTGAGATGAGCTAACTTTTGGAAAGTTTCCCAAACTACGTACGAGTTAGGATAAAACACGCAAAAAAATTTTTTTGGACAAACCTACACATTAAAATGAGAAAGATTTCGAAAATACAAATTCACAATATGCAATGCGGCACATCATGTTGGATATTAATAAAATTTAGATAAAAAAAATTATTAGTTTTTCTTTATTTACTAGATTTTATTAATTATTTATAATTTAATATTAATGAAGCATAAATAAATTTATAAAATTAAAATTATAAAAAATGAAATTTATGATTTTGGGTACGTTGTATGAATAGCATACACATTAATAATATAGATCTAGAATATGAGAATGAAATATAAATAGAACCTGCAGTACTATCTTAATAAATAAAAAAAATTGACATAAAAATAAATGATAGTAACATATTATTGCGTTAGAGAATGATGGATAGATGGAGTAATTAGTTAAGAATATTAAATCCCACAGAGAATAACATCTAATCAATCATTCAGCCGAAAGTATTTCCTTCTCATGATTCCACTTATCTATCCGAACCTTTGCCTTTTCCACCTGCAAATTTGAAGCCATTCCACAAAAACTAATTTAAACACACTACTTTAATTTAGACACATTATGAGTGGTAAAGCAGATATGATGTCGCGTATCAAAATATTTTTACACTACCAACTGTATTTTGAACTAATTTAATCACACTTCAATTTGGACTAGTAGTATGTCGCTACAAAATCATAGCCAGATATTGAAAAAAGTTGTGATTTCCAAAAGCACTCAAATACTACTAGTAATAAATAAACTGAACAAGTGCCATATATTCTTATTCCTTTTCTATACGAGAGAGAGGCCAATGAAAATCCGAAATTATTCTAATTTCTTTGTACATAAATTTGGAAAGGATTGTATGAGCTCGATTTAATGAATGACTATATACGTATGTCAAAACTTGAACTTTGTTGAAATCTTAAAAACCAATTCAAGCTTAACAATTTACAACGATATGGAAGAATAATTTCACTTTTAACCAATTTTCTTCGGAAGCGGTACAAACTTATCAAGATCATTAAACACGTTTTCCAAACAAATATTAGGAGCATTTGAAAATACTCGACCATCCAAGAATATTAATTTGCAAAGAGAGATAAATACTGAATTAATTATTCTTGAAGGATATTTCATATCAAGAAATTAATGAAATAATGCAATACTATTACCTCTTTATTCCAATCGGTACGAGCAGTGACCCATATCAAGATTAACGTTTGCATGAGCGTGCCTCCCAGCATTCCTGTCCATATTCCCTACATACCACCAAATTCATTTTGTTAAATTCTTATTTTAATCAGATAAATTATTTGCATATTATAATTAGGGGTATTAAGGGACGGGTTTTAGATTGGGACCGAAACCGGTCAAAACTCATTCATTCAAGCATAGAGTTATCATTTCAAATTCAAACTTCGACCCGTTTAAACTCGGTCATAACTAGTTTTAATCTGGATTGACCCATTTGATATATACGGTTCCGGTTCTAGATCAACCCGATCAATTTTTATATATATTTTTATTTTTTTTTATTTATAAAATTGCATTAAACACTATATATTTTTTCGATTTAGTCTGAAAATTTTGTAATTGATCAATTTCACTAGTTTTGGTTCCAGTACCAATTCTGATTATGGTTCTGAGTCGAAAACCAGACTTATTTACAGGTTTTGAACTGAGTGAAACTTACTCATTGATATTGTAGGCAATCACTACTTATAAATAATGAAGGAATAGTATTGTACTTTGCGTGAGAATATTTTAAAATTTTATATTTCATTCATTCACAAAAATTATATTCTTATTATCAGTTTTGGTCATCCATAACAAGTGGATGTACTTTTTTTCTTTTATTGACATAATATCACAAAATATTCAATATTTTGAACATCACATATATTCTATTAAAAAAATAATTTTTATGAACGGATAGAGTATTATTTAGCAATATAAAAAAGAAAGAGCGTGATTTATAGAAAGTTGGAGTGAAATTTCATTAATTATCATTGAATCATGAGTTGGGATGGATCATGTGTTCTACAATTGTGTTTCATATTCTATGTCCCATAATTAAATTTATATTTTCCTTAATAGTTTTTAAAAACTAAAAATTTATTATGATATAATGAAATCATAATTAACAATTGTTTAAAAAATCAAAAAATTTAAAAATTACATACACTATTTTTGAATTTATAAACACTAAAAATCAATTAAAAGTGATATTCAATATTAAAAAATAATTATAAACCCTATTTAAGGTGGGATAAATCCTAATATTATGTATAAAATTAAACTAAAACATAGGAAGTTGAAATCAAAAAATAAAATTAAAAAATAAATTAAAATTTAGCTATGAGACATAGAAGAAGAAGATGGAACACAAATGTAAGACATACGATCCCATCCCGAACGAGCTACAAGCCTACACCTTAATTTTCATTAAACACGAGAAATATGTGCATATATATATATACCATAGTTCGAGGTTCATAAAAGTGTGCTTTTTATTTTAGTTGAAAATAAAATGAAATATATTGCCATAAATATTGAATTTCTGATATGGTCAAGTTAAAAGCTGGAAATAGGAAGGAAAGAAAAAAAAGTAGAGTTAATGAATTACCTTAGCGCCGAGGTTAAAAGTAAAGCCGAGAAGTGCTCCAACTGGTATACCGACAAAGTAGTAGCATCCCACGTTTACATACGCAACAAATGCTTGCCATCCACACCCAACAGCAACCCCTTCATTCATAAATGAATACACTTACTACCACACACCAATGACATTAAATGAATTACTACTACTCCTACTTGAGATGTCATCTAACCCATCCACACCAAATCAAAACCTTCATTTTCTGTGCAATGAATACAGTCAAAATGCTGCTTCTACATATATATGAGAATTGAGAATGTAATATTCCTCGACAAATACTAGTAGTTGAGCTTTTTACCTAAAAAGATGCAAAGACACGTCTCAAATTCTATAAATGAAAATGGATGCGACATTTTAATTTATGGAGTAGTATAAAATAAATGCATGCTCCCTCCCTTGTAGGTCCGTATTTTTTAAAGTTTAAACTAGCTAGCTTTTTCAGTCCCGGACTCTCAATATATTATTATAAATAAAATAGGCCAATCAGAGAAAAGCAGAGTGCGTGATATGATTAATCATATATAATGAGTTAATAAATAGTTAGTACCGGATAAAACGGGCTGGATTCCGTTGAGCACGATTGCACCGGCGAGGATGGGCGTGAGGTCTGCAACGGCGTCGGACACGGCTTCGCCAGAGGTGAAGGCGTAGCTGATTTGGTGGCGGAGGATGAAAGTCACCACCGCGAATACTGCCGCCACCACTAACGATGCTCCCGTCGACACCACCACGCTAAAGGCCGCCGATCTTGGGTGCCCCGCCCCCAATTCATTGCTAACCCTTACGCTGTTATTTATTAATTTAATACATATACCAAAACCAAACATTACAATATGCAAATTACAATATTAATTCTACAATTATATATGTATAATATGCTATTAAAACAGTAGCAATATTCTCATGCAAACCTTACTGCCGCATTGAACCCAACGGACACCATGAACACCCATCCAAGTAGCGTTCCACTGCACATATATTCATCATTCATACTCATCAATATTAACTTTATATATAATTAGGTACTAGTATTATTTATATTATGTTCTTTTCCCGTTTATTTTAGGATAGAATGTGTGTAGTTTTAGTTTAGATTATTTAGAATATATGCAGATCGAGACATTATTATTATTCGGTCAGTACTCTTCAAGTGGAACTTAATTGACCATAACGACGCATAATTTCTGTCATCGTCAATTTAATATACATATGCATATGCAGCTAATTTCGACCGAGGACATTCGTTTGTCACTTGTCGTGTGCTACAGCCAACAATTAAAAAAAAATCAAGATAAACTCAAAAACTGAACAAGGGAAAATTATTTTAATTCAATATTTATCAAAAAATTGAAATTTCCCTTTCTATATAAAACAAAAACAATAATATTGGTACTTCCAAATCACAATTCAAGATATACACGCACATAGGAACATATGCGGCTGCATGAATACTTCCAAATGAGATCCTAAAGTTATTAAGGTAGTATATATTTGAGATTTTTAAGGCAACGAAGTAGCATGGGAAGTATTCCAGATCGATCATTAGTTATGAAGTTACTATTAAATAGGAAATAGTTAATATAATTAGTACCAGATAGCAAGAGAGTCCAATGCGATTTCCGGGTCGGGCAGCAACCCGGCGATGAGGACCAGCACCTGAAAATACCACGTCTCGAGGCAGAGCATGATGGCGGACGCCGCCGAGAGCTTGAAGAAATCCCACAAACCGGAAAACGCGGCGCAGCTGAACCCGGTCCACGTCTTCCTGCACCGCTCCGACTTCACAATGTACACGAACTGCCCACCCACTATGACCCACCACGAGAGGCTGAGCACGAGCGCCGCCCCCAGAAGCCCCCACCGGAACACGTACAGAGCCACCCATGTCAGCAGCACGTGCAACACAAGCGCCGCCGCCGATATGTACGCGCTCGGGTTCACGATGCTCTGCGCCTGCAGGAACTTCTGCATCGCGAAATTCGCGGCGTACGCGAAGATCTGAGGGATCAGACCGTAGACGAACAGCGCCGCCGCTGCCGCCAGCTCCGGCGCCTGACCCAGGAGGAGCAGGATCGGCTCCGAGAACACGTACACCAGCGTAAGCGGAATCCCCATCGCCATTAGCAGTACCGTCGATCTCTGCATATATATTCCCAGCATCTCGTATTTCTGAGCGCCGTACGCTTGACCGCACAGCGTCTCCACCGCGCTCCCCATTCCCAACTGCAAAATAGTAGGGCAAACAAATTTTGGAGCGTAAATTTAATTCCGTTATCTTTTGTTCTAAAAATCGTGTTTCCGAGAAATTACCATGAGCCCATAGGCGAGGAGCTGGATGCCGTTATTGCCGAGGGAGGAGGCGGCGAGCTCGAGATTTCCGAGATGGCCGCAGAAGATTTGAGTGGACATGGAGGTGACGTTGTTTAACAAATAGACTATGACGGCAGGGCCTGCTAGGCGGAATAGGTAACTTGCTTCGATGACGATGGCCTTTTGGAAGCGGCGCCACCGCGAGAGGGTGGCGTCGGAGAGTATACGCTCGAGCTCTGAGCTGGCCTCCGCCGGCGACGTGTGTAAAAGCGGTTCCTTAACGTCTTCTTTGTTGTGTGAGGACGGCTCCATATTTGTGCAGTACTGGTTATCCTGTCCCAAGTACTGATGCAAATGCAGAGGAGGAATGAATAATCAATATATAATACTTCTGTATATATGTTTGTATTATTATTTCATATATATATATATGAGTCGACGTGGCTATGGTGCTAGCTAGTGGCTGCAAAGGTTTCGTGTTTTGCGATTTTTAAGAGATACTAAACATTACAATTTCTACAGAAACTGTTTTAAGAAAATATGGGTAAATAATTTTAGCCACCCTCCTTATAGGGCTTTCTGGTTTGCTCAACTTTTATATGAAATTTTTTAAAATAATAGTAGTAAGTCCCAACTAATAACGAACGATTTATTTTTTTTATTTAACATTAATAAATATATTATATAAAAATTAATAAACACTTAAAATGTTAATTTTTATATAAAACAAAATGAATTATGATTGATAAAATATCTCAAAAAGGAATATGGATATACTGATGAAGTATTAAAGTGAGATGAGGATGATTGAATAAAATAAGATTGATAAAATGATTATATCTAAAAAAATAACCTTAATTAATGAATGATTATATAATCATTTCAAGATTGGTGATTATATTGACTCAAGAAGTTATGAAATTGCTAATCATTCAAACCAAAATTCTCTGTTTTGGTACAGCCACATACTGAGTGCCTTTACTTGATCGATATTGACATCACTATAAGACAAGAAAAGAAGATGTGGGGAAGGAATAAAGTTTGGTTTTCAATATTAAATTGAAGTGGAACATGACATGATGTCTCTATAAATCTATTTATTAAATTTGATCAATATGATTAGGGGTGAAAACGGATCGGATACGGGCGGATAGTACTTGTCCCGTATCCTAACCCATATTTTTTTCTCGGATTCGGATTCGAATACGGGAAAGCCGGATTCGGATACGAATTCGGATTATTCGGGATACGGACAAGGGACGGATTCGGATCGGATTCGGATAATATATTTCATACAAAAACTGTTGACACAATATTTTATAAAGAACTAATACAAATTATAAGAATTGTATCAATTAAAAAAAATATATAATTTTTAGGATCGAGAAAGTACAAAATAAATTAAATAATTAAACACAAGTATCTACCAATAATAAAATATGCATCTTGAAATATAATTTGAGAATTCAAAATCGGCAAAAAGTAGTTTGCAAAGTTTAAAAACCATAAGTGTATCGTACAAATTTTGACATGTGAAGTACTGCTAACAAATATTACGAACTATTAAATAATAAATATTTTACACACATATATATATAATATAAATAATAAATATTTTAAAAATTCGGATATCCGTATTTGTTATGCGGATAATATCCGACAAAATACGGATAATTTCGGATACGGTCGGATATTGTGTAATCGAATCGGATCTCGGATATGGATTCAAATTTTCGGATACGAATCCGAATTTGACCGGATCCGAATACGAATTTGACCGGATACTAATTTTCGGATTCGAATCCAAATTTGATCTGATACGGCTTCGGATCAGGCGGATATTATCCGCCCAGATTTCATCCCTACATATGATTATGTACGCTCAAAACTTCGATTCGCCATATTCAGAATATATACAATAGAAAAAGTTAAACAACACTATAATTAAACATTTTGTGGGAAAGACTAAATTAATGTATATGATTGATTATACTTATAGAGATAATTAAGAGAAGGATTAAGTTTAAATTTTTTTTTTTTTCTTACCCATCGTGTTCTTACAAACAATATATACCTCTTTAAAGTGAAACTGAAGAAGATTAAAAAGTGAAAATGAATTAGAGGTAAAATAAAGAATAAAAATAAAGAGTTAAATATTGATATTGTTCAATCGAGAATCAGTTCACAATAAAGAGAGAAAGTGTATGAAGGCTCCAATGGGTTGGAGTATTTTGATAAAAGTGGTTCAACCCTATTGCGTGAACAACTGGGTCCTGAGTTCGCCGGGAAAGCCTGCAAAACAAGACTAGAGAATAGTTGGAGTTATTCAGGAAGTCTCTAACGCTCAAGTTAGCTCGTAGTAAAGAGTGCGTGAGAAAATATGAAGCAAGTGTCGTGCATAAAGCAATGAACGGAGCATATATAGTTAGATATATGAAAGGTAAAATAGTATTTTTTTTTTATATCATACGCATTGTGTGTAAATAGTGCGTGTAAATGAAACTTGACTAATAGGGTTATGCCACATCATAGTGTCCCGTTGTGGTTGTTGAGCGCTATCGCCGCATGTATCTGTTATTCTGACATATGCAGGTAGTACACAAAGGCATGTTTTTCATGCTTTGCAGACCATGAGATAAGACCTCGGAAGACAGATCCCAGCATAGATCCTTGGACCAGAGCTCGTAATAAGCCAAATCTGTTTGTCTGAGTATTGGTAAGAGCCTTGGTGTCCTTAAAACCTTGATAGCTCAGAACCACGTTATTCTTCAGAAACTACTTGTATCTAGATATGAGTCTTTTCTGGTAAGGAGAACTGATATTATTTTCTATCATATATTATTAATCTATCATTTTAAAGGGACAGATATAAAGTTCAAATTGAACACAAATTTATACTAGTATGATAATAATGTTATTAAATGTCAATATGGGCATACATGCATACATAAGCAATAACAAGATGGGATCTGGAAAAGTTTAGGAGAAAACAAGCAAGTTACGTCTCTTGTTGTCTGAGATATATACACACATTCGGCAGTCACAGTCGCTTTACTACAAAAAGTTAAAATTTTCATCAATCAATTTATAGACTAGTATATATTTAAATAAATAACTTGATATCAGCTAAGAATGTGAATTAGCTTAATCACTAAATAAGTAGACAGTCGTTACCTAGCTAAGTAGATTATAGTATTAGAGTGGTGTTGGAAGGAAATTCTCATAGCAGGCTGCAGCTAACTCCACCAATCATGTTTGGATGTGCCTAATTATGTCAATCATGACATGTTTCTACAACATTTATTATACTTATGCATGCATAAATTGTTATTTATTTTATAGTAACTAGCTATTGCACCCATTATTTATTTATAAATAATTTATGTATAAAGATATTTAAAAAAATCAAAAATATTAGTATAATCTAATTTTATTTGGCGATTTTATAACCGTAATCGATAGTCTTATTCTCAATTGTGACTATGTTGAGGACAATTCAGTTACAGTTTCAAAATTTGAGAACCGTGATCAACGATTTGAAACAATAACTTCGATTTATTTTACCTAATTCAAATTTTTTCTTATTTTATAAAGGGTCACTTTTTTTATTAATTTATAACAACACATTAAAATTAAAAAATAAGATAATATTATATAACTATTTAAATATATGTGTATATTGATAAAAATTCATAATACATATATTTGAAGTCATTATTATTTGTAGTTAGATTTTGTTGTGAAATTCTAATTTTGTTATGCAATAATAAATATCTGACATAATTTTATGTAACAACGAAATTAATAATTTGAAGTCAACTACAAAGTTATCATTCAAAATTGATTTTCAATTTTAGTACAAATTCGTGTAATAGTTATTGTTAAAAAATTTATTTTAATATATTAAATTATATTAATCTTAAATATATTTTTGATCAAATTAGTTATCACAACATATACAACATTGTTATATTTTTTCATATATCACAACTCTATTAATAATTATATATTAATTAATTTTAATAATATATGTATTTTAATTTTATATGATATATGAATTGGTAAAATAAATTAATTTTTTCATAATTAATATTTATATAAAAAATTACATAATAACAAAATATTAAATATTTAAAGGAGAAAAAAAATAAAACAAAAAATATAAATATAAATATAAGTGATACATATAGAAACATTTTATAAACCAAATTATATGTATGAGAATATATAATATATATATATATAATTATTTTCAATTTATTAACTTATTATAACTTTTATATATTAAATTTATTTTATTTTATATCAAGTTAATTCTCTTTTCAAGATCTTTAAAATTAGATGTATATTATAAATATTTTTGTGAAGTGAATAAAATAATTTTAGGGCAAAGATTAGAGGAGAGAGAAAATAAAAGTAGTTATTTTTTAAAATTTAAAAATTATATAATTAATATATTTAATAATTATATATTTCTTACCAGTAACGTTAAAATTATCTACAAATAAAATTACTAAATTAACAAAGTTGAAATTATTTAATAAAATATGTTTTAATATTTATATATAACTTGTACCGTATAAATTAATAAAGCTCCTAAATGGAATGAATATTTGTATTTCACTTTACGTTTCACTATTAAATTTAACATTTAATTAATATTTATAATAATACATTAAAATTAATATTTTTTTGAAAAACTATACTCCTTCTGTCCCACTTATTTAAATTCATTTACTTTTGATACTAATATCAATATTTAGTTGTAATAGATTTTGAAGAACATGATTTGTGCTTTAAAATTTGCTAAATAAATAAATGTGTCTAAATAAGTGAGACAACTCAAAAAGAAAAATGTGTCTAAATAAGTGGGACGAAGTCAATATATATTAGTTTTGAATTTATCAATTATGCAAATTGATTATAATTAGTAGTATTAAATATTAAAAACAATTGTATATCCTGGTCAAATAGGACAAATTTTTAGTACTAAATAGATTCAGTTTGTACATGTATATTATGAATTATTCAATATTAGTTCATTGTACACGATTTGTCATAAAGGTATTGAGATCAAATCCTAATCATGTTAGTTTTTTAATTTAATAGTTATAGTATTATCTTTGCTATTAAAATTGAATTTAATTACAAAATCGCCGCTCAAATTAATTTCAAATTGAATTTTTACTGTTTTATGCATATATAGATATATTTGTTAGATGGTTTTTTTATAATTGAATTTATTTGATTTTTATATTAAACACAATCTATATATACTAATACATAAAAACAAAGTTTCAGTTTTTTTTTCCTCAGTTTTTTTTACAGTTATTTAAGTACCTCTTCAAATTATTTTTAGAAAAGCAATTATTCTATTATGCATTAGATGTTAATGGATAATCACAACTGTTGATGAGAAGACACGTACCAAGTTTCCGTCTCTCTAGAAAATGGCTCATACACCTTCCTTAAAATCAAATAATTCGACACCATCAATAAAAATAACAAAATTGAGTCACCACCATTCCATGGACTCCATGACCAAAGTATTGTCCGAACGGGACAGCAAACGCCGCCGCGGTGTCGTCAAATCACCCGATGGTAGGCTGAATCCGTCAAACCATCTTGAACCAACGAAAAAGTTCAGTGTGAAATCTTCAACCCTCTAAATTCACAGAGATGAAAAATTCGTCAAACTACAACGGAGTTTCAACGTCCGAAGAGGACGATCTTGAGGGGTTCTACAAGATATTCGTGGAGTCGGGGATCAATTGTGTGAAGATGGGCCAAAAATGCACGATCTTGATGTATGACCCCACCGGACCGGGTAAGAGGCATACGATGTTTGAGTTCGTGAAGAAGCCCAGGATCGTGTATATTTCTCTTAAAAATATTGGAGATTTACAATGAGGAAAACTATATTCTTTTGTCTTTAACCATCAATGGTTGAGGATTTAATCTTGGATTGCCCAAGAGTGGTTTTGCTTCTAAGGTGACAGTTTGTTTTGCTGTTAGTTTTTTATTTATTTAAGGCTTTGAAAATGTCTGCTCTTGACGAGTAGTATGTGAAATTTAACAGAATTAATTGTTCGTATTGTGAAGATTAGTTTCGTCATGCACATATGCGGAGGAAGCAATTTCTGATAAGGTGTGCAGTATAATAGCGCACGTCTGTATTTTCTTGAAGAAAAGTGTAGGTTCTTTTTAGATTTTACAGTTGATAAACTAATTTAGGTCAATAATATAATCGAAATGCAAGGTTTACGACTTATGTGAAATCCATAATGTTGAGAAAAAACTAAAGTGCAGAAACAAGTAAAGATCTCAAAAAAATTAGTTGAGAGAAAAATTTCAATTTTATTTCGGTAAACTCAATGATAAAGAAGATGAGTACCGATATGCATACATATAGATTCACGCACACATTTATGTTTCACTTAACAATAGTACTTAACATACTAACAACTTTCCCATAGCTGCATGTTTATGTGGAGAATTAGCTCTAACAAATCAACTAAACTTTAACTGCAAAATAACAGACTGTAAAGGAAATGATAAGACTACAAAGTACTGGCACCACCACCTCGTCAAAACAATTTTTCAAATGTAAAAATATTTGTATGATCTAAAAAGTGTCGAACAAAATTATAGTTTTTGCATCAATTATATTGCAATTTTTTGATTATTTTTGAAATATCTTTCACATAAAAGCAAAAGTCGTAAGGAGGAAATTGAAGAGACGCGTCATTTACAGTTCTCAACACGAGTTTCTACTTTGTATCACCTTTCCGACACGAACTTCTCTCACTCTCTACTGTTCATAGGTACGAAAGATTATTAGGTAGATCACATGCGCTACAAATTTTTTTGGAGAGCAGTTATTTTCAATTGAAACTCAATGAATAATCATGACTCTTTGTGAAGCGCCACCTTCAAAATCAATGAATGTTTGGTGCAGGGATTGGATTTTGTGGTGAGTGAAGCAAGGAAGTACAAAATAAGGCTGATACTGTCCTTGTTTAACAACTGGGAAGCCTATTGAGGGAAATCACAGTATGTGAAATGGGGAAAGGCTGCTGGTCTCAATTTGACTTCTGATGATGATTTCTTTATGTTGGAGCTAAACTCAAAAGAATATATTTAATAAGGAGGAAGCCGATATAAATTTTTATAATAAAAGATGGAGAGTTTATATATGTTATTTAAAGTTATTAGCAATTAGAAATTGAACTATAAATATATAAATGTTACATGTGGAAGAATAAGTTATAGAGCAATAAATATGTACTATTTATAAATTTTGAAATATTTCTTTGTATACTACATTAGTAGTGGTTTTAGGTTCATTAGTATCGTTTTCAGATATTAATTTCTTCAAACCACTACGACTATGAACTCTAGAAATAGCAATATACAACTGCCCATGTGTAAACGCGGGCTTAGGTAGAAACAGGCCAACATGTGAGAGTGATTGACCCTGACTTTTGTTAATAGTCATTGCATAAGAAACAATAAGTGAAAATTGACGTCGTTGAAACTTGAATGGCAATCGTGTATCTGCTGGTGTTAATAGGGGTGAGCAAAAAATAGTAAAAAATCGAAAACCGAACCGAACCGAGCCGAACCGATAATTTCGGTTCGGTTTTTTCTTTTCTTTTCGGTTCGGTTTCAGTTTTGATTTTATAAAATTTTGATTTTTCGGTTCGGTTTCGGTTTTGACATCAAAAAAATCAAAATACCGAAAACCGAACCGAAACATATTATTTAATAATTATTTATTTATTATTACTTATTAAATAATTATTTAATCAATATTACTTATTAAATATATAAATAGATATTTAATATTACTTATTAAATAATTATTTAATTAATATTTTCCAATTTCGGTTCGATTTTTTTTCGGTTCAAGGTTATTTCGGTTCGGTTTTGGTTTTATATTTTTCGGTTCGGTTTTTTTTCGGTTTTCATTATTTTTTCGGTTCGGTAACCGAACCGAACCATGCTCACCCCTAGGTGTTAATGACATTCGTGGAATCAACACTTTTTGCTCTGCATTATTGCCTGTAAGTACTTTTGCTTCCAACACATGATTACCGAGTCGTGTTATCATCAATCGAGTACCATTACACAATCTGTTTACATGGTCAATGTTTCTCAACAACATGACATGTGTTCCCACCTTCAAGTACAACTCGTGGTTTGGAATACCAGAGCAACTTATGCTATTCAAGCATTCCGGAGTATGGAGTTGGTCGAACAAATCAGGATTTGAATCTGATTTGCACGCTGAATCGGACCTTCGATACATTTTTCCTTCGGAAGTATTAAGAGCAATCATATAATGATTTACAAATTCAACAATATCCAAAGTTGGAGCCAAAATCGCTCTTACTTGTAGATAACTTGTATCTGCAAATTGGGTATTGTACGAATGATATGTACTAAGTACGATTGATGCAACTGGATCTCCTGAACACTCGATCATAACATCTTCTGGTATGACAATTTCAGCGTTACCATCGTTCGGACCACCATGTATCCCATCAGTTATATCTGCAATCCATTTTGAGAATCTTTCTGTTTCAACAACCTCATCTGCGAGTCCAATATGATTCAGTCTCATATTTTTTGTTAATCGCAACACTTTACAATATCTCCAGATATATGATGAGTTGATGGTGGATGATACGATGTCTTGCCTACTTCCTTTTGGAATAACCGGTAATATTTGCCGGAAATCACCACCGAAAACAATAGTTTTCCCTCCGAATGGTTTGCTTTGATTGCATGTATTCACATAACTCATTATATCTCGAAGAGTTCTATCTAGAGTTTCGAAACAATGTTTGTGCACCATGGGTGCCTCATCCCATATGATAAGCTTGCATTTAACAATGAGTTCAGTTAGCTGACTTCCTTGCTTAATATTGCACGTGGAATCTTCATTCGGATTAATAGGAATTTTAAACCTTGAATGGGTAGTCCTACCACCAGGCAATAAGAGTGATGCAATTATGTTTGACGCAACATTTAGAACAATTTCTGATTTTGATCTCAAAGCGGATGATAAAGTCTTCCAAATGAAAGTTTTCCCAGTACCCCCATAACCGTATACGAAAAAAACTCCACCATCTGAATTCACAACATTCATAATTGTGGTATACACATTATATGTTGCTCCTCCGTCAAAGATGTGCGATCATATCTCATCTCATCAGTGATCAATCTGTTTCCTTCTTGTTCGAAGAACTCTGGATTTTCCTGAGCATCTCTTAAACTCTTTCCCAAGCTCTTTAAAACTTTTTCAATTGCCACAAGAGTGTAGCTTTTGATTTGATCATCCGTCATACGTAGTTTTGAAAATAAAATCATTCAATTATTGGCATAAAGTTTAATGATATACATATTTTTATAAAAATGGAATTACAAATTTAAATACAATACCTGGATGCTGTAGAACAATTCGCCTAGTGTATAGAATGTCATCTGATAAATATACCCAACATTTATTCCACACCTCCTCTGGACGACTTAACGATCCTGATACGAATAATGTAGCATATAATTTCTTTAATGATCGTGCAGACGCAAAATTACTCGTTTCAATTATTCCATCTATATATTCCTTATCATCATCCAACAATCCAAGTGCGTAACAAGCATCTCTGAATGAGTCGTATACGACACCATTAACTGTCCTTATATCTTCGAAAGAACATGGACCACGTACTATATTTAGCAAACATCTTAAATAGTACAATTCACCGCTTCCAGGAGGAATATAGAAAACTCTTCCAATTGAGATCCTTCTTTGTCTTGGTGTCCATTCTCTAGCCAATTGATTCCAAACAAATTTAGTTGGAAAATCAGAATACGTGAGTTCTCTTGCTCGAGCAAATTTTTTATATGCTTCAAACCATGCTAAAAACATCGTATCCGCTACAGACACTCTATTCACGACACTTTCAATTGGTTCGTAGTCAGAGACTATGACATTTTGCTCATTTGGAAGATGAAATTTACGTCGGTTTCGATACAAGTTAATATGCTTTATAAGAAATACATTGTCGTGACGGTTCATGATTTGAAACTAAACTATTTAGAACGATTACGATTCCAATTCCAATTCCAATTCGAAACTAACAATTACAATTCTCGGCTATTGCACGAGTCACACAAATTAGTGTATATATATATATGTACCCCAAATCAATTGTTAATAAATATCTAGCACGTATATACCATATGTGGGTGAAGTCTTAGATTTAAGTATCCAACTTTGAGATCTGGCGATCTTCTTTGTAGAGTTCTAATCCAAAAGTCACGTGTTAATTAAAATTAGGCGACCATATTATAAGTCGAACTAGCTACTAAAGTGAATGCATAGCTACTAAAGTGAATGCACAATACTGGCTACATATGTTTATAGCTAGCTTTTGGACCATATTTATAAATACTAAAGTATGATGGAGACATGAACAAATTTGGTTCTGATTTTTGCAGAAAACCAATTACCACCATTGTATTAAATAAAACATCAAAATTTGCAAAAGCATCATTTTTATGTTAATTTATAAAAAGCGTCACTGCATTTATATATAAGAAGACAAAGTGCTCCTACTTTCTGATAGCATGATTTATTTTCACATTATTACATCCATATAAAAGGTGGAGATACATCCTTTATTTTCAAATAACCTCATAATGTTTATCTTCATTTAATTAGCTTATAACTATTACATTCTTTAATATAGATAATTTTCAAAATGTCCCAATATTGATGTTATTTATGTATAATGAGAATAATATTGTTTGGTTATTCTAATATTTTATACACGGATATAATTATCGGTTCCACGTCAATATTATATTACAATGTTTTTAAATTCAGATTGTTAGTTTATAGATTGTGCTAACAGATTTATGTAAGACAAACCAAGAGGATGAATAACTTATTCTCTAAAATATGCTGCTGCAAAAAAAAATTCAAGAGTTTTTGGCATCGACACGTCTTGTAATAACTTATTATCATTCTTCATTGCTCGCACTTCTTGATTATGATTCTTTTTAAATTGTAATAATTTATTAGATATGTTCAAATCCCACCTATCTTTGCTTAGTTATTGATATTACGAATCAATAAAAGCAGATTTTTGCATAAACATAACATTGAAAGGTTAATTGGTATCTTGAACACAGCCTATAAATCTTCAAGATTTAATATTTGGGGGAAATTTAAACTGGAATGCCAACCACTTTGCTCGACCTAAATATTTGTGAATTACATGCAAGCTCAAATTCAATTTCATCAGAACAATAAATATTTATGTTAAAGTTGACAAGAGAAGTCAATTTGTGTAGTTTAGAACGAGATTTTATGTTCTTGTGCAATATCAAAATGGGGCCAAAGTTTATGTATTTTATGTAAACCAATTGGCCAAAACATAAATGAATGAGCAAATGCATATGTTCAAAACAATGATTAGAAAATCATACCGGTCATCGAATTGGTCTCCTAAAATAGTGATTGGGTCATTGGTTCGATCGGGTTAACTGTTTCAAAAAAAAACGAATGACCGATAATGTGTATATATATATATATATAATACTATATTTCAAAATAGATTAATATAAATATTTAAATAAATTGTTATATAAAAATTAAATAAAATCTCACAACTTTATACATTTCATAAACTAATACTCCCTCCGTCCCAACGAGTTTGTTACGTTTCCTTTTGGGCACAAGATTTAAGAAGAGTTTAAAAGTAGTATAAGTGGTGATATAAATATATATTATTTAAATTTGAGTGAGTAATAAAGTTATTTTAAAAATGAAATGTAACAAATTGGGTGAGACAATTATAAAAGGAAAACGTAACAAACTGAGTGGGACGTAGGGAGTACTAGTTATTAGTACGTTAATAAATATACATATACGATAAGATAATATTTTTAAAAAATTATGTGGAAAAAATGTTGTATACAAATAAAATAAAATGTTGTAATTTTCTAAATTTATGAATTATAATTTTAATAATTTTTTAGATCAAATAAAAAGTACTATATTTATAGTTTTAATTGTTTAAATATAACAATAATAATCTATATTAAATTTAATAGATGAATCTCAATGAATAAATATTTTACTAACACCAATGATTATAATGTTAGTCTATTTAAAATAAGGTTAGATGTTCAATCCTTATTATGACATTTTTCATAAAATTTATAATGAATCGAGTTATCAATCCACCAATTTTAGCCAGTTTTGTTCGGTTTTTACCCGTTAGCATAGAATTATTAGAATGACTCGAAATTAACATAATTCAAACCGGTTGATTGACCAATTCGTAATTAAACCGGTCAATTCGACTGATCCGATCTGATTTTTAAAACGGTGATTCAAGACCCGAATTTATCTATCCATCTATATATCTATATGGGATAAAAGCAAAATCAAGCAACTAACAAATCTGCAAGTATCTTGGTTTTCTTAGATAGCTAAATGAATTAGTACAAGAAATTATTGAATCTCAGACTTCTGTAAGTATATTCAGACACAAACTCTACTTTATTGGTCATAACAAGAAGGAAGAATGACACTAAACATATGATTAGCTATCTAATTAATCTCCCTCTCTCTCTCTTTCTAACCAATCTATCTATACTCTCTTCTGAGAATCTTGGAGCAAGGCCTCTGCTCTTCACCATCATCCGCCGCCTTTCGTTTTCGATTACTCGAAAAACCAGACATTGAAACCCTCAATTCAGATCTCTCCACTGCTCTGTAAAAAGCAGTAACATCCCTTAAAGGCCTCCTGCTCCCATGGATCTTCACCAACGCAGATTTGCTCCTCTCTTTATTCGGGCCGGGCTTTTTCAACGTCGAGGATGGTGGGATATTCTCCTTGTTATCATGCACCAACTCACAAATCTTCTTAACTACCTCCTCCATTGATGGGTTGAGGAAGAAGGTGAGGTTGCGATTGTGGTGCAGGATATTTCGGAGGGTGCAATTTTATAATCAGTTGTAATAATTGGAGGGAAGTTTGAAGACATGATTTGAAGTTTTTTCGAACTGTGATTTGCGAATAAAATGGGGATTTGTCTGAATATTTTGGAGGTTGATGGAGGGTTTTTGCAATGAAAATGGAAGTTTGAATTTTGGGTTTGGTGGAAACTGAAAATATTTGGAGTTAAGGACGAAATTACAAGAAAATGAATGGAGGGAAACTAAATATAGTAGTAATTAAATTAAATGATTAATGGAAAGCTAAATCTGAAAATTAAAAGGGCGGTTTGGGAATTTTACAAGCAGCGCAGCGGTGGCGCCTTTTTGCCTTTTCCGCGTTGAGTTGAATTGAGTAAATCGTTTAATGGTCGATTTTGTAATTTAGATTATTTCTATGTTTTTCAGATACTTTACTTAATATCGAGTGATGCGCCGATTATCTGAGGTTGTTTTTAGTCAAATATTTGTGTTTTTTTCAATAAGCAGGCGTGAGTAAAATTAATTAAATTTGAAAAATTAAATCAAATAAAACTAAAATATTAAATTTGATTAGTTTATTTTAATTTTTTTGCTTGATTTGTTTTTATTTTTTAATAGAATTTTAATTTAATTTTGCTTGAATTTAGACAAAAGTTTATTCAAAAAATTAGAAAAACTGAATTATTTTATTAATATTATAATATATTTTTATTTTTTTTATATTTCAAAATTTTAACTATTATATAGGAAATTTAATAGTATAATATTTATTAGGTTAATAACAAATATAATTATAAATATTTAATAGATTATGCAATTTTATTATCCTTTGAAATTTGACAAATATTTTATTTTTAATTTTAAAAGTTGAAATTTTTTAATGCATACAAATTATTAAATATATATAAATGATTATAAAATAATAATTTATTATTCTAAAAGTTAAACAAAATTAGTTACAAAATAATATATTTAGAAAAATCAAACCGAAATAAATTTCATTTTTTGGGTCAGTTAATTTGTTGGTCCTGAAACGAGTATTCAGGTGTATGGGGATAATACACCTATTTAAAAATCTTTTCATAAAATGGTTTTCAGTGAATTGTCCAAATTTGAAGTGAGGTAGCCTCAGTAGAGTATAAATAATCCTTCAGTCTATACTTAATATTTCACTGATGGACTAATATCTTAAGTGTTGCAGTACGAAAGTGGTGGTTTTAAAAATTTACTCATTTATAAGAAATCTTACTGTTATAGTTCAACTTTGCACTTAATCAATATTTAGTTTATGCAATAAGGAGTTAGAAAAAAAAGAATACTGAAAATAAATAGCAAAGACACAAAGGTTTGGTTTGCGTGGTTCGCAGATAAAAACTTTTACGTCAACGAGTCTCGATGTGAGTCGAGGGTTTCCAACTAAATGAATATGTCTTACAATGATCAACCTTGAAGGTTAAAATAACAGTGATCAACCTTGAAGGTTAAAATAACAGTAGAGTCTGGTGGTCACTTTTAGCCAATAAATAATATTTATTGATAATTTTGAAGACTAGTAGTATCTACCATTTGTTGTAATTTCAGAGCACAGTCTTTGAAATCGAAACTTTGGCATATTTGTGTTTGAAATTTTTGTTACATTTTACTTTAATTATCGTAGTTCATGGTTGCAAAATGCAATTATGAATTTATGATATACGTATCGACCTGGTTTACAACAAATGAGCTACGTAAAAAAGTTATATCATACTATCAATTATTGGTCGTTAATGAGTATTTTTATTTAATTTTTGAACTTAATTTATATTTATAAAAAACATTTAGTTATTTATTGGTATTTTTAATTTAATAAATAATTGTGTTTTAGATTAAATATTTATACCATGAAAAGTTATAAAATATGATGACGTGTATAATAAGTGATTATGAAATATGTATTTTATATTTTAGTTTTAAATTAGCTAAAATCTAAAACTAAACACTCAAGCATATCTATCCATAAGATTCTTATGGAAAATAATCAAATATGGTGTTTCATCGTCATAGGCATATGTGATGTAAATATGTAGAGAATGAGTAAATTGAATATCAAAATATCTTATGTGAAAGTTATCGAAATAATTCTTTTGTGCAGATAGCATTACCTATTTAGCTTTACCTTTTTTGAATTGATGACTTCTTAATATTATTTTAATCTTACCAATTTAATGGATTAAATTAGAAGAGAAATTATAATTTTAGAACATGTCCATTATCTTACGACACGACGGACCGATACGTTCATAATATTTACTACAAAACACATAATTTAGTGTGATAATTTAATTTTATCATGTTATATATAAGATACCAAACAGATCCTAATTTGAAATTGATATACGTTCCAATATTAATTTCTCTTGTTCTTATATTCTCATTACTTGATTAATCCAGATTAAATTATTGTAAAAACATATGCAATATTGAAACGTGATTGTGTAAAAACATATGCAATATTTTTCATGGTTCTATTTTGTTTGAGAATTGTTTGTGGTTAAAAAGGTGATTTTACCCTTTTATAATGTTGTATTAATGCATAACTAAACAATTGGTAATTAAGTTGTGTTAATGCATAACTAAACAATTGGTAATTAAGTTGTGTTGGGAAATATTTATGAGTTTTGATTCAGATTCCAAAACTTTTCCTCAAAGATGTATTAAGTCCAAAATTGAAGTCTTAGTCCTATTTTAGAACTCACTTGTTAATGAGTTCAGTTTACAGGTACATCTGAAGATACAAGACTAAAGACTCAAGTCAATAACTGAAGTTCTCCTCAGAATTCAGTTTATGTCCCAAAACTGAAGGACCATGCCACTAAAAATATGGTCTGAAATTTTGAAGTTGAAGCCAGCATGAAGCAAAGTTCTCTTGCCACTGAAATTCACTCAAAAGCTCTGCAACTCAAGTTCAAATCGGAAGATTACCATTGAGTTCCAAGTTATTCTATATGAGTTACCACTTCTGGAAAAGATCTCAGTAGGTGAAACACAATCTTGCTGCAGACACCAAAAATGGCAAAAAGGACCACGACTCCAACGGGAAGAATTCAAATGGAGCTCTGTCTCACAACAGATATATCTTGTGAGAACCTTATATATATCTCGATGCTTCATCCGCTTCAAGACACCGATTACCCAAGCATTCAAACTCTTTATCGCTATTTCGCTCTCAACTTCCATAGCTATCAAGCTTTCAAGTTCAAGAACACTTCAAGCGTTCAGTTTTCATTATACTTGTGTTCTTAGTAGCAATACAGTTTGTAACCGAAGAATAGCTCTAGCACAGAATTAGTTTTCTAGCTGGAAGTGATCAGACACTATTGTCCATATAACCATCAAGGTTACTCTCCAATTATTTGGAAACCCTCGACTAACATCGAGTACACGTGGACTTAGAAGTTTTTATCTCCGAACCACGCAAACCAAACCTTGTCCCTTCGCTATTTACATTTTGTATTTGATTCTCTAACTCAATATTGCATAGACTGAATACTGACTAAAAGAAAAGTGAACTTAAAGCATTAAGTTTTCTGACAAACGAGTAAGCTTTTAAACCATCACTTCCGCACGTACACTTAAGATATTAGTCCATCATTCCAACACTCAGTGTAGACTAAATGATTGATATCTAAAGTAATCTACTCTACTGAAGCTACCTCCCTTCAATTTCAAGAGCTCACTGAAAAGCTATTTAATTAAAAATTCAAAACTGGTGTATTCCCCCCATACACTTAGTATACTCATTTTGGGACCAATAAATTGAATTGCTTTTTAAGCATCCGTTTTGTGATACAAAATTCCAGGTTATGTAACACGTGAGTGAGACTAACACATTACGTACGTGGATGTCGTGTGTTAATAATGAAAAATGTGCATGACACACATCTTTTATCACTTGTGTTACGGGACAAAAAAGTGACAACAAAGAGTACTACTAATCCAAGGCAATAGATCTCGGGTTCGAGTCCTTCGTGACGCGCGGCTATGTAATTTAATAGTACTAATCGAACCGAACCAAAATTATTTGATTCGTTTACAATCTTAATGATGATATCATATGTATTTTAAAAAATGAATGTGTATATACATTTAAGTAAGGGTTGGTGAATAAAATTAACCAAATCCGAAAAATCAAATTGAACCAAACCGAAATATAAAATTTGGTTCGGTTATTTTGGTTTGTTTTGATCTTATGTTTTAAATCAAATTTTAATTTGGTTTGGTTCAGATTCAGAAAAAATCAAACCGAAAAACTCAAAAAATCGAATTATTTTATTAATATAATTTTATGTTATTAAATAATACTCCCTCCGTCCCACTAAGCTTGACACATTCCTAAAATATTAAAAGTTATACCTTTAAAAAGGTGTGGACCATACCACATTTATCACTTTTAAACTACATTATACACTCTCCTTAATAACAATGTCAAAAAGTTTTATGTCATGCTTATTGGGACAGATGGAGTATTATTTTATCATATATATTTCTATTTTATTTTGTTATATTTTATCTTATATCTCAAAATTTTAAACATTATGTAGGGAATTTAATATAATATTATAATATTTATTAAATTTACAACTAATATAATTGTAATACCTAATAAATTATGCAATATTAGTTATCCATTAAAGCTTGAGAAGATGTTGACAAATTTTTATTATCATGTTTAAGTTTAATTTTTAAAATTGAAACTTTTTTGTTAGTACATAAAATTATTAAATATATATATAAATAATTAGAAAATAAAAATTTATTATTATAAAAATTGAACAAAATTAGTTAAGAAATACTCCCTCTGTCCCACTCAAGTTAGCCCCTAAAATAAATAAAACACTCACAGTTTTGGTCAAACGGAGCGATCTTGAATGGGACGGAGGAAGTAAAATATTAGGAAAAACCGAACCAAACCGAGTTAAACTTAAATAAATTTAGTTATTTTTTTTCAATTCGAATTTTAATTTGATTTGATTCGATTTTGAGTAAAATCAAACCGAATACCCGAATGTTCACCCTAAATTTAAGTCTCTATTATATTATTAGTAATATATTTATGGATATTAAGAGAAAGAAAGGGAGTCCCAAAGAGTTAAAAGCGTGGGATAGTCGAACAACGCTTTTTCATAAGCTATCATCATGCATCAGTACAGTTGCAATTTCAAAGCAGTCGTCGAGCAGTTTGTAGTAAGCCCTAAAAGCGCCGGCGACACGGACTCAGAGAGGGAGGGAGGGAGGGAGAAAGAGGGAGTCATGTCGGATCCCACGCCTTCCCCACCACTACAAGAGGATCCTCTTCGATCCGATGCCCTATCTGCAGCCAACCCGTCTCTCAACGAACAAACCCCAATTCAGCCAGATCCAGAAACCGCTGTCCCGGCGCCGGCCGTCCCCGATCAGATGGAGGATAATAGAACTGTGGAAGAAGAAGAGGAAGACGACGACGAAGAGGGAGAGGGGGAGGAAATCGACGACGAAACCCCACCACTCTTGTCAACTGTGGATCTTCGCATTGACGCACCATTAACTGGCCCCCCCGTCTCCCCCCCTGACGTCACCCTCTCTTCGCCCACCGGACGGCGGGGAGGGATGAAGCGGAAGAAGAAGGGTAAGGCCAAGTCCAACGCTAAGAAGAAGCAAGCGATTGAGGTAAAGTTGCATAATTTGCGCTCCAATTTGCACCCCGTTCCATTTATAGCTCAGATGATTCTCGATTCCGCCCAATACGAGAAGCTCTTGAAGAAGCTCGGGTTGTGGGAATTCGTCCACATAGATTTTGATAGGACGATTAGGGTTGACCTCATTGCGCAGCTCATCGCTAATTACGATGCGAAATCGCGGTCTAGTTACGTCAATGAGTGTCGTGTGAAGGTGAATAGGGCGGACTTAGGTCGCGCTTTTAAGCTGCCGGTGAAGAAGGAGAAGGGCAATGCGGGGGGGGCTGAGGTGGACTTAGATTGGGAGGTTTCTTCGGAAGATTCCATACAGTTTATTACCAAGTTTGTGTCCCATTGGATGCTTTTACATGAGGATATGTGGATGATGCCTAATGAGGTGAATGATTGGATGAAGCTGGTCAGGGAAGGGCATCCGGAGAAAGTGGATTGGGCGGGGTTGCTTTGGTTTATGGTGGAGAAGGAGTTGAAGCAAGGGGGTCAGTTGAAAGAGTGTTACTATGCATCGCACTTGCAGCACTTGATTAAGGTTCAGCACAAGGAATTGTTCCTGATGGGAGAGCCCATGAATGGTGAAGTGGAAGTTGTGGATAATGAGGTGATTGTGAAGGACTGTGATGTAATGGAGAGTCTTGGAGAGGGGGATTTAGTAGTCGAGGAACCAAGCACTGAGCTGACACTTGGAAAGGATGCTGAGAAGGAAGGAGTGAAGGAAATGGAAATGGTGGATGCTGAGAAGTGCAAGGATAGTGATGAGGAAGAGGGTGGAGAGGAGGAAGAGGAGCAAGAGCGACAGCTTTTGAATGGGAAGAACAATGTTGAAGAACATTTCATGATGCATTGTAGCACAGGAAATGCTGAGGGATTTAACAGCTTTGAGGACGGGAAAGACAATGAAGAAGTAGAAGAAGTAGTTGAAGAAGAAGACGACGACGAGGAAGAAGAAGAAAAAGAGGAAGAAGAAGAAGAAAAAGAGGAACAAGAAGAAAAAGAGGAACAAGAAGAAAAAGAAGAAGAGGAGGAGGAGGAGGAGGATGAAGATATGGATGGGGAGGAAGCTGAAGAGGAAGCAGCAAATGGTTTTCATGTTTTCCCCAATGATGACTCTCTTGATGGGGATGGGTATACTGGAAATTTCCTCCAAGGAATGGAAACTAACCAAATGAGCTTCACTTCACAAGGACAACTGCCCAATGCATCCTCAATGGATGTTAGTACTGATCTGCATCATATTGCTTCTAGTCCCCTTTTCTTCAACAACTCAGGGAAGAGGGTGATGGAGCACGACTATCATGGAGTTAATGACATCAATAAGAGATTGAGGGTCAACGAAACCTGGGACAATAAGCCAGTTGACTTTGGAATGTGCATGGATCAAATTCAACAAACGATGCAGAGAGCTAGGATCTTATACGAAGAGAAGGAACAGGCTGCAGAACAGTCAGGTATGAACCAGCAACTCTTACTGGATGAGCTACAGAAACGGGAAGCTGTGATAAATCATTTGCATAAGGCTAGATCAGAGGAGACACAGAAAAAGGATATTGAAATTGCACGTCTTGAGCGCGAACTCTACTTGATGGAGAGTATTCTAGGTGGTTACAAGAAGGCCTTAAAGGATGTTCAGAAGGCGTTTGCAGAATATAGGGAGAAGGTGCAGCTTCATGAAGAATCGATTTACAAGGATACCGGACTTGGGGGTCTTATGTTGACTGCTGCAGAAATAGAGAGGCGGCGCAAGATAAAGGAGGAAGAATATAAGATGAATTGTTTTTTTCTGGAAGGGAAGATGAAGGAAGTGGAAGATGAAAACATTGGCCGCTTTGGTGGATATTTTGACAAGATTAATCTTATGGAGAAGAGGTTGATAGGTCTCGAGGCTGATGCTAAAGAGCTTATTGCCTCGTACTCAAAGAAAAGAATGCCACAAAGTGAAGAAGTGCTTGAAGTTGCTGAAACTGTACCATTAGCAGAACCTAATGAACCACTGGTGGATGCAGAAGTTTCCAAACCTCTACCCTCTACAGGGCCTGAAGATGAAATGGCTGAAGCTGCAGACAATCTTGCAATTCCACAAAGCGATGAAAAGGTTCCTGAAGATGCAGAGCTTCCTATCAGTTGAGTAATGGTTCATCTAGACCTTCTAATCTAAATAGAAATCTAGGCCAAAGTGGTGGGCATTGATGTAGATTCTCGATTTGTACATTTTATGTACTATGTTCTATAAATTTATCCGAAAACCTTGATGAATTTGATGCATGGTGCGCTTTATTTTGTAGTTGTTCAACTTGACTATTCCCTGATATAGTATAGGCATATAGCTTTATCTCTTTGTGTTAGCATCCGTCGGCATTGTTTGGTGAAGCACTGGTACACAACTTAGCTCTTTAATAGCATTATTATATGGAATAACTATTCATTTCAGCTAAGTTTAGTTATTAGTATGTTCTTTAAATGACCTCTTCTCGGCATGTCTGCTCATTAGCTTGATTGCTCTAAGCAGCAGTGCATTAGTGCTAAATTTTGGCCTAATCCTCCATTGCCTTGAGAAAAAGGAGATTGTTATCAATACAATTATTATCAGCTGGTTTTCACCTAGCTATCTCTCTTCTTTCTAGCTTGTGGTACATGATGAACTGTACAAAATTGCCATAGAAAAAAATCTTGAAGCTTCCACTTTTACGACACACAATCTTGATCTAGGATTTATGTTTACGATGCTGAGTGGTTAATGACCAAGAACCAGTCTCAATAAGTAGTTCTGGTCTAGGGTGGGGGAAGATTGTTCTTTTCCATATATGTTTTGCTGCTAACTATTTTTGGCCAATAATGAAGTTGGTATATTCTTAAAATGATGTGGAAATGGATGGCTAGGTTCTGTTTAGTTGAGAAATTTGAATGTGGCTTAAATAGACACTCTGTTATAGCAGTGAACACTGCAGGAGGTAATTTTTGAACTCTTATAGGTTCTGTTATTGCCTTTTCATTCCATTTCTCCTATCGATCTCTAATAGTAGTTGTTAACACTGGTTACCTGAAGCATCAAAACCTGTTCTACTACAAACCACTTCAATGGTGCACTAAAACTTGCCCCAGAACGATGGACTAACTTGTATATATCTTATTTGGTGCAGGTGGGAGGAGATCCCATATTTTATTTATGTTATTTCAAAAATTGTTTACATAAATAGTTGGATATTTTTCTCCATCAACTCTGATTTTATTATGGTTTATATAATTTAAATTTTGTTGTAATTATTTCTAGGAGTCTACGTGAAAGTTAACAAATGGGTCCTTATATTTCCTTATCAATATATTAACAATACAATAATAATATATTAAATAACAAAAGTAAGCTAGAATAATATATTACTCTAAAAGTATTAATGTACCGGCAAGACAAGAATACTTCAACTTTGAAAAAAATCATACTTTCCCTCCACCGAACTTCTTCCTATTTTATCATTTTCGACCGTCCACAAAATTTTTTCCTACTTTAAACTTTTCATTTATAATAAGTGGACACTTTCTCCACACAATTCAATTTAATATTATACATTAAGTGGAACCTAAAATCCACTAACTATACATAACAAAATTTAAAATAATATGTCAAGTGAGACTTTAATCCTACTCACAACATATCATCATTAAAATCAAAAGCACTACATTAAAATTCGCATCGGATCAAACTAGAAAGTTGTTTCATGGATCCACGAGTATTATTTAAATTCAAACAGTAATAAGTACTACTTCGTAATCATTAGTGTACGCAATACTTTTCCACCATATCAAATTAAGGAACAAAATTCTTCTATATCTACCAAAGTTCATTTAAAAGCACAAATATATGATTTTTTTTATACGCTAGTTATGTCAAGTTGTTAACTGATCATACTGTTTTGAGACTCTTTGATTAATTGAAGATATTGTATTGCGTCCATTGAAATATTTTTATGGTATTATTAGAATATAAAGTGATATCATACTTAGTTAGACGGAAGGAATACTAATTAAAAATGTACAAATGATTATAATTCAAATATTATTATCTGTATTTTGCAAAAGCAATAGCTATTTTATATATTCACTCCATATATTTTGCCCATTGTCAATATTTGGAAGGGAAACGTAACTCAGTTCCACAATAATAAATAAAATAAAATAGTTTCAAAAATGTGACAAATTAAACAAAAAATGCCGTTTGCTATTCAAAATGATCTTTTTTGCACTTTAATCTCAATCTTTCAGAACTCTTGTGAATCGAAATACCTGATGTTTTTTTTGTTGCTTTTTTAGCGTATGAACATAATATAAAACAAAGACACTTCATAACTTCAATTACATATACGACTTACTGTTAAACATTGTGGCAAAAGAGACATTTGCAACGTGGAGGATACTGAGTTGGAGAAGAGTACTGTCAAATGTCAATGGTCCAACATGTACTACCTTATTCAAGGATAGACACGTTGGATAATTACCAAGAGTTTGTTATTTTAGGGTTTGTGGTATCTTGTCTTTTGTCCAGCTTAAGTTCATATTCTAGATATATATATAGGTGCTGCTGCTATGTATCGTTTTTCATCCAAGTAATGAAAGCTTTCTCCTTCAGTTAATAGCAATGGTTATCAAACCTTTATCTTATTCCTCTGTTTCTTTCACTTACCAAGATTTTCCACCCAAAAATTATAATATATACACTACACTATTATTATTCACTGTAACTAGAGATAGTAATGAGAGTTTGTGAGGACAAACGTTTATCACTAAAAATTATTAGGAATGATTTAACTATAATTTTTATTTTCATTAAATATATTTTTTCATTATTAATTAAATCACGTCTTTTCATTAATAGTTTTGTTATTAAATGTCTTTTTCTTGATATATTTCAGAAATGAAAATAAATCTGCTTGTGTTAACTAAAAATAAATCTGAACCATTCATATTTTTCATCTAATAAATATAATTAAGTTATAGTATCATAATCAATAAACCCTAGTCAGAATAAATAACAAATTCTCTGTTTTTAGGCATAAAATATTTTAAATAAGATATATACCAAAATTATTTTTTAATTTGTACCATTGATCTAAATAATTTAACAGTTAAGATTTATTTTTAGTTAACTCGTATAAAATCATTTTTATTTGATTTCTTCCCTTTCACAATATATATATATGGGTGGTTTTAGGTAAAAAGGGGGAAACACTAAAAAATAGAAATTGATCCGGTGCCTCGATTAGAATGGATATAATGACCATAATTAATTCCTAATTTTTCGAATTTTATTATTTTAGGCATGTTGCATTGTCAACATACAATGCAATAAGGGTAAATCCGTACATTCCTCCCAGGCGGTTTTATGTGGATATTGATATGAATCTCATTAATTGTGCAACTGCATTAAAGTGAGAGAAAACTTCCCTAAACTCCACAATCAACCGCCATTTATTTATTGTTGCATTGTATTGTAACGTAATTTGCATTAGACATTAGACATGTATTAGTGTTGCATTGTATAGTTACGTAATCTGCATTAATCATATATATTGTACTATAAATTAATTTTTGTTATTTAGAGAAATTTATAGTATAACATCATTTTTCAAAAAAAATTTGAAAATTCCCCTAATTAATTCGATTATGAGAATTTTAATTGGGAAACCAACCGGCCACTCCACTGCATGCAATAATGATTTACGCTATTTTTATTCACAGTGAAAACGTTTGATGCATTACGTTATATTTATTGATGCATTGTAACCTGTAAAAAATTATAAATTAGTTGTGAGTCCTAGGAGTGTCACGGTACGATATATCTTATTAAAATTGTCATGCCTTATACCTTACCTTTACCTTCGGTATGCAAAATTTCATATCATTACCTTACCATACTTTTCGGTATACCTTACTTTCGGTATGACATTTTTACATATCTATACCTTACCTTACTTGGGTATACCTTTCTTACACGGTATACTAAAACTTATTTACTTTCGATATACATTACCTTACTTCGATATATCTTTTTTTGCGATACACCAGAATTTATTTATAATGAAAATCACTTTAAACAAGGTCTAACATATAAAAAAACATAAAGTATTATTTTTTAATAACATAATTTATGAGTTAAACCACTAATATCATATAATTAAGTACAAGATATTAACTACCTATATTATTGTATTTTCATATAACTAATTAACTAGATTTAGGCATATAATTATAATTAATTTGATCATTTATGTATGATATATTATAAAAATAATAATATATTTTTATTAATTATATATTACAACTTATATTATATTTAGTAACTAATAGATCTTGTAATTATATCATAATTATTTAGTTATGTAACAATATATATATATGTATATATTAGTTTATCATTATTATTTAAGATAATAAGTAATATATAAATTATTGTTCAATCTTTTTAATTATTAATAAACTCACATGTTTTTGTAGTTTGTCATTTATATTTATTAATTATAATTCATAATTTATGAATAAATAATTTTCTTATAATTTAATATGTACACATAATATTATAAATATATGTGTATATATATATATATATATCGATATATACCAAAATAACGGTATATGACGATATACCTCGATATTTGGAAAAATTATTCATTTATCTTACCTAAAAGTTTGGTACAGTATGATACCTTACCAAAAATTTCGGTATACCTTATATTCGGTATTTTACGGTATTTTTTGGTACGGTAAGTACGGTATACCATTTTTTCGGTAAATTTTGACAGCATTAGTTGTGACTGAAACATTGCATTCAAATACAAATGACAATGCAATTTACATGTATATGTCAATGCAATTCATATGTAAGTGTGGTGCAACATAATATTATTAAACGGTACAAATATGAAATAACATTGCAATTTACATGTATATGACAATGCAATCCACATGTATATGCGGTGCAATGCAAATATGAACTTCGTTGATGCAAACATATATAAGTTTATTCAACTAGCCGCAATGCGAGCCGCTAGGCATGAGAGATGGTCGTCGCGGGCGCCGTCTTCGTCGCCGGAGACATCCATGTCCAGGTAGAGGAGCCCGTTATCAACAACTAGTGGTCACACGATCCAAAAATTGATAGGTACAACTTAGAGGCTGATTTCTCCTTCTCCTACTTCATCATCTTCATCGTGTTGTTCCACTTCGACTTCCCCGCCGCTGCCTTGCCCTTCAATTTCTGGATAATTTTAAACATAGATCCTCTTTGATACAGGCGCTGCATCAATGATGAACTTCGAACAAGCGCGATGAGAGATAAAGAAGTGCAACAATTCGAAAGAAGAGGATTGCGATGACAAACTGATCACCGCTTCACGGAGAAGATGCGGCGGCTAACTTCGGAGCAAGTTTCTGGAGAATCATCGTGAGAAATAGATTGAATATCATCGCTCAGAAAGGAAGGGGATATCTTTTTTTTTTCTCTTCTTAATATAACCGACCGCCAATTACTACATTAATTAGTGGAATTAGTTATTTTATCTTTCATGTTATAATTACATAAATGTCCTTATCATAATATTTTTGGAATATTTTAATGTATTTAAAAATCAATAAATTTGGATAGATCATAACCGTTGATCTACTAAAATTAATGGTTGAAATAATTTCCTATTTCCTATTAAACAATCACTTTCTATATGATCTTATAATCTACGTCCAAAATATATATATATATATATATATATATATTGATTTTCATATATAATTGAAAATTTGAGATATTTTGAATAACATTCCAACTATGTAAACCTCTGTTTTCAGGGTATCGTGCATGTATTTACTTTTATTGATTTTTTTGCAATTTATAATTGATTGGAGTAGTTTTATTTTATCAATAACAAATCATCGATAATATATTTATTATTATTTTTATATCGTGTTATTAGTAATTAATAGAAGAGTGAAAATGACCAAAGATGAATGAATATTATATTTAAGTACAAATGGTATTAATCTGTTCATTTCCTCTTCTTGAAAAGAACAAATAGCCAAATAATAATACAATAACTAAACAATAATATAATGATAGTTATAACATAATAATACGGATCGGATCGGTTCAGATACAGAGAGAATTAGAAACAAGAAAAACCGAACATATTCTGACATCAAATGCCCGCAAACAAGAAAACCTGACAACATCTTCTTTACCACATTTTATAATACATTGCATACATCCCAACACAAACCCACCTAATACCCATCAATTTATCTTCCATCACAAACTTCTATAGAATAAATTTGATGATGATTGGTTGATAACAATTAGAAAAGAATACAATAGATTAGAATCAAATAAATTAAAATGAAATGAAAAAACCACCACAGACAGTACTCATATCCCTAGATCTACTTATGCCAAGAAAAGAGAATTTTCCTTAGAAGCCCAGAAAAATAGTTAGGGCCATCCCTCTTATTTGTTGCACTTGCCTTCTAATTTTGTTCACATGAATTAAGAATACACTTTTAGGTACTGCATGCGTTTCCTGCACAAAAGGAACAAATTCGAGCTTCCATAAGTAGACACGAAAATCTTCTACTTCTTACAAATCTAAATGATTTGAAACTACTTTAGTATACCATGAAATTAATGCTTGGCATATGAATCAGTTGCCTGCAGCTAGTTGCTCTTTCTCAGCAAAACAGTTAGTATTAGGTGGTGAGTTAGGGCATGTCCCATTATCCATCTTCTTCATATTTTGTTGGTAGTAAATTTGCCTTAGCCTCTCGATTTCCCTCTTCAATGCTTCTTGATGAGCTTCATCAATTGAAATAAAAAACAATGATATATGACACCTTAGTTAATGAGGGACGGGTCAGAATTAACTACGACATGTGTGTATGATTTCGTCTTTTAAAAAGAAAGATTATACATGTGAGATCTGAATGCACACACACACACACATATATATATAGAGAGAGAGAGAGAGATCGATGTATTAATTGTTGAATTTTGCTTTTCTTCTTTATCTATATTATCTTGCAGTAATTAATAATATTGAAAAAGAAGACGTGATCGATCCTGTGATTCTTCTTCACCTAGTTTCTGATCATGCATATATATGGAGATGTTGGTCCACAAAATATTATCATACATTTGTTTTATACATACTACTTAATACTTAGGATATTTATATTCCATTAGTGTAGCTAGTCTAGATGGAGACATGCAAAAGAATGGAGTATATATATATCATAAAATCTCTCATACCAAATTACCAATCATGATCACCAAGCTAGTGAGATATTGTAATAGATAGATTAGCATGTATTACAATAATTATATTAAGGGAAACGTAAGTAGTAAGTATTAATAAATTACCATCTTTGAAAACTTTATCCTGAGATAAAGCTGCGATTCTTTGCTTGAGAACACTGTTATCAACATTTAGTACAAGTCGTTGGTGGTCCAGAAAAGCTACCCGTGGAGATAACACTGAGACCTCACCCTTCACCAATTAATATTTCTATTTTAATTAGTACTTCAATTTATTCAAATATATATATATTACAGCAGCAGCAGCAGCAGTAGAAGTAATGAATATTGTGATGTGCATAGAATAAATGGTGAACTTACTTGAAGCGAAGTAACGCTGCGCTCTAGCTCTGATATGTACTGTAATTTTCTCACTCGTGACCTCTGTGCAGATTGCCGGTTCGCCAATATTCTGATTTTTATATCAATATATATCAAGTTTTATTTACATGCATTATATATATATATATATAGTTTAATTAATTATGTACCTTTTGATCCTCTTTGGATCACCAATCTTTTCACCGGAATTGTCTGCCGCGGTTGCGTATAGAGCATCGGATTTGCAGGACGTGTCGTCATCCTCGGGCTCGCTCTTAGGGTTCACCTGCGCCTGCATCGCATGGTCGTTGATGCTGTTGTTGTCGGAGGGGGACGAGGGGTTGGAGCACGACATGGTGGGACCTCCTACGCCCGCGTCGTCGTTGAACATGGACATAATGAGCTGGTCTTCGTCGAACTCAATGCCCACCCCTTGGCCGGCGGCGGAGGAGGAGGCGGAGTTGGAGTTCCTGCGGCACTCCTCCACCATGGGGGGATCGAGGAACGCAATGGAGTCGCTCATGGAGCGGCGGTGGGACCCGCGGCGGGATGAAGAGAAGTCGAGGAACTCGTCCACCCACATGGGGTTGTGGTTGTGGTTGTTGATGCACAATGTCTCCATCTTTTGATGGGAGAAATCAGCCCAATTGGGAGTGATGGTAGGCACTTTGGGAGGTAATTGAGCCATTCTTACAACACAAATTAAATGAATTAACTGTAAACACCAAACTACAACATGTTACCAAGAGGGACGGACCTTATATATATATACACAGACAAAACCCACATGCAAAATTTATAAAAAGTGAATGGAAAGAAAAATCAATTTCGACTTTTTATAAATGAAGAAAAAAAGAAGATAGCCACAAGAACATCATCATCGCGTTCACAACGGACCCTCTGTATATAATTCCATTATATTTCAAGAAAATAAAAATTAATAAAAAAATGGAATTTCTTACTGTCTATGAAGGTGAGGTCACATGGGGGGAAAGATTAGGACAGCTATCAACAGCTGGGGGTGGGGGGTGGGGTGGTAGGGGGAGGGGGAGGGGGGTGCTGAGTCCCAACGGTATATATACGAGGGAGAGTAGTTTATTAAGTCTAGAGTGAGTGGGAATCAGAAACCACGTGCCCTTGTGTCTCTCTCTTTCTCTTTTCATATACATACACTACATCATTATTTTCAGACATCATTCATCAGATAGATCTCTGCTACTTTCATTCCTTAATTGGTGACCGTTGGATCGCTCGATCAGCTCTTCTAGTTCTAACCCAATGCAAGATCATCAACATTCATTCATTCATGGCCGTTCGATCAGAAAATTAATTAATTATTAAAAGAAATGCTATGCTATGCTATGCAAATAAACCACCACTCTTTCATGTCCAACAATATGCTCGATCGATTTCACTAACTAATTATCGATCTTATAACTTAAGATCGAATTACAACTCAATAAAACATGCATGCGATTTTTCCTTTTTCAGTTCTTCATTTTGTCATATACTAATAGGGTTAATAATATAAAAATAGTCACTTCAGTTTTTTTTTTTTTTTGGACTTGAAAATATTGTCTGTCTGTGTGTGTATATATATGAGACCCCTACGTACGTACGTAAGTGATAGTGATGTATCGATACTCTACATGCATGGATATTGGTTTTGGGTTTAAATTCAGATTTTGTCTCTAATTGTTTAACTCGTTTCTGTGAATTGTTTGGGTTTAAAATAACACTAGAAAACGCATTTTATAGTATCAGAATAATAACGAAAAAAATTTTCGTTTCTAAATTTTAACAGATTAACAATGAAATTGTTATGGAATTGTTGTTCAATTTTTAGTGTCAATTAGGTCATTTCAACTCTATCTTTCGACTTTCAATATGCGGGACATGTATCAAAATTTTCTAAGGTCAAATGGAAAGGGATATTTGTTAAAGCTAAATTAGTTAAATCCACGAGAGCGACGTGTTATCATTCAAAATTAGAAATTATGAATTTATCAAGAATCTCAAATATATGTGTGGAAAAAAATATTTGTCATTTAAGATATTATAAAAGTAACTTTTATGTGTGGGAAAAAATATTTTTGGTAAATTATAATGAATGAGGTGGAAATTAAATTATGATAGTATAGAATAAACAATTAAAAAAATGTGATAAAAATACAAGTTTAAATAAAAGGTTTATATCACACATATAAAATGTGATTGAGCTATAGAGGTGAGAATTTGGGACTGGACCTAGGAAAATTCCGGTCCCGTCCCGAGTCCCCTGGCAATTGAAAATTTTCGGGACTCGGGAGTCCCGAATTCCGATCGGGACTGTCCCGAATTCCGATCGGGACTGTCCCGAGTCCCGAAATCAATACATTCCTAATTATGTAATTTCTGAAATATTTGAATTCGGGACCGGGACCGGGACCGGGACTTAATTTTTCTCCATTTCGGGATTCGGGACTCCCGAAGTCCCAAATGGGACCGGAACCAAAAAATCAATTATTTTCGGGATCGGGATCGGGATCGGGATCGGGACTCCCGGTCCCGTCCCGATTCTCACCCCTACTGAGCTAATAATAAAATGGTAAATACGTTTATCTACAGACTTTAATTATGCGTCGTTGATTATATATGATTAAGTTGAATTTGTTGTAGAATTGGCAATAATTAATAAATGGAAGAAATAATGAAGAATCGAGGAGCATTGTGAGCCCACTTGGTACAAACTTCATTGCATGATGAACCACCGTACAATGCATGCACTTGGGCTGTCAAAAAGGAACCGAAATTTTCAAGAACTGTACGCTGTGCATATAGAGCTATGTAACACATATATTTGGAAATACCACGTGTCACAACGATTAGGAAAATGATGTGCTCTTTTTAATTTTCCCTTTAAAAATTTAGAAAATTAAATATATTTCGAAGGAATCAAGGAAATTAGGGGGATGAGCTGTGGAAAGTGAAGGAATCAAGGATCATGTCTTCATGTTTTGACATGTGAAATGTTTGCACTCCCAATTCTATACCCTCTTTACTTTTTCCTTACTAATTATATTAAACTATATAACTATGCCCCACATCCATCTTACTTCATTATTTTCTCTATCTACTTATATCAATATATGTAATCAATCTAATATCATCATAATAATAGTAAAATTAGAAATATAGGGGTGCTTGGTTTACTTGATTGGTCTTGATTAGGTGTGATTGATAAATAATCAACCATAATTAAGTGTTTGATTTGTTTGATTTGGTCCGGGATAGATTATTCGGCCCATATATAATCAAGGGCAATTTATCAAACATTATCGATAAATGGCAATTTAGATATTTTTATATATTTTAATTATAATCACATAATTTATCAAACATTATAATCAATCAAATAAAACACATGATTAATAATCCAAATAATCTCACCATCCTTTATCCTATCAATCTAATTTATCTCATCCACCACGAAACCAAACGAGGAATAGAGAATACATACGCCTTCCTTTCGCATATGCACTTGTACTTTCTTTGTTTGTGCATGGCTCAGTAGACAGTAGTCGCCACTTAATCATGCATGATGGTAATTACTTAAGAGACAACACGTATGTACAAATGTATTAATTAATGTTTCTTTATACTGCCACTTAATTAATTACTGCAATAATTAAGTAATCACGATAATCGAAGCATTCTGCTTACTTCCTATTTTAGGGATCTTCCTTCCTTGATGGATTTGCAATTATTAACCTATTCAGTACGATACAGTTCAATACTTCAAGTAAGGTATACGACCAATAAATGTTACTCCTACTACTATATAAAAATAAAAATATAAACAATTCTGCGAGTATCATATTTTTAACTAATAATTCAGATAAAAATAAGACATAACATGGACACGGAGTAGTATAATTTTGGAATCTTAGCAAATATTATACATACGACATCTTGGCATGCAGGCAATTAATTGTCTTTAATATCGAGCGAGATGTTTTAATTAAATTAAATTGTCAACTGAAAATTCATACTCTATTACATCTCAAGCCCAAACCCATCCCATTTAAGACGTTTAGGCCCATCAGCCGAAGCCTAGGCCCATTCCGGCCCAATTGAGGATAAAATAATACCAAATCCAATTCATGAAATTGAAGAAGCAATTATATCCTTCCTCCAGAAGATCTGTGTTTTGACTTTTGAGAAGAAGAATGATTTATAAAGAGTTTTGATCTGATTAAGACAAATTTGAGGTGTAGATTTTTTTTGACACATGTCAACTTTTTGTTGGTTAGTTATGTAAATAATAGTCTGTCCACTAAAAAGATTTACATTTTGATTTGTCATAAATTTTAATAATGCGTTTTAAACTTAATAGGAATGTGTAGTGAATGAAATTTGAGTCACACTTGATATATTACTAGTTTGTGCACACATGCTATGCACGAGAATATTTTATTTATCAATAATTTAAACATAGATATATTTAAATAAATTAGAAATGTTGTTATCGGATCCTAATCGGTATAGTTTTAGAACCGTAATCATAATTAATAGTTCTATTCCAAATCGAGACTCTTTAGAGAACAGTTCAGTTACAGTTTCAAAATTTTACAACCGTGACCAGTGATCTGAAATAGTAACTTCGATTTATTTTACTTGATTCAACTTATTTCAACAATAATTTTCATTTATTTTACGTGATTCAATTTATTTCTTATTTTATAAAGGGTCACTTTTTATTAGATCACAATAAACACATGAAAACTTGTAAATATGTTAATATAAAGAAATTGATATTAATATTTTAATTGTGTCTTTGTAATACAATAACACTTTATGATTTTATATAATAATATAACAATATTTTATTGTTATTTGTAATCATTATAGTTTTAAAATTAACAAATAAAATAATATTAAAAAGTTAAATGATAATATACATTAGTAAATAATCATAATAATTTTAAAATTTTCAAATATATCAGTTTAATTTTTTTAAACGATTCTTAATCATAATTGTAACCGTTCTACATGGTCCCACAACGGTATGATTATGATTTTAAATTTTTGGAACGGTTAGGTTTCAAAGTGTAATCGTTAACACCCCTACAACCCTACTTATGAAATTTTATAAATTTTAATTGGTTTAAACAATAATAATAAATTTGATATAATAAAATTGATCACATATTCGTACTTATTAGTGTATTACGATTTTCGTAGTTTGAGTAAATTTTTAATTAATATTGATCTATTGATATCACATATATAAATAAGGGATAATTGTGAAAAATGCCCTCTTCTATAACATTTAAATGAGAAGTGCCCTCTTTTGTAAAAATCTATGAAAAGTGCCCAAAATGACTATTTTACCCTCGTTTATATATTCATAATATTTATTTAAAGAACAAATTTCTCTATTACATGTATGGTTAAATAATAATTAGTATTTCAAAATAATTTCAATTAATAAGATGCTCAAAATATATTAAAGATGGTAATAAAAGACTAAAAGAAGGAAGGTTTTCATATTAAATCAAAATCTGGACGGTGAATTGTGACCGGGTTTTGAGACCAAAACCGACCGGGTTTTGAATATGTACCAACCGGAATTTTGTTTTTCACGACCGGGTTTTTATGAAAATTTTTGAGCATATTACTCATTGAAATTAGAACATGTTGATATTTTATTTGCATGTTTTGATAAATCTTGGCATTATTACAGCGCTTCGAAAATGGTATCAGAGCCTTAGGTTTATTAAGGAATTATATTTATTTATTGCATTTAATTATGTTCCTAACGGAGGAGACTCCAAGAGAAATATGGATCCGGACACTTGTCCGAGATGCTTTGGGTACATGAATTTTCTCCGATTATTGGAGATTAAAGATCGCAAGTACCAAGAGATATATCTCTCTTTGGCTAACAAGTTAGATGAAGGGACTTACGATCCTTTATCTATAAACGAGAAATCAAGGATCCTCCTCAGGATGAGTAGATACCAAGATCTACAACTAGCAACCCTCTCACTTCAACGAGAGGTGAACCAGCAAAGGGAAATGAGACATTCAACCCATTTTTAATGAATCAAGACAGAAGGGAGACCCCGGCCTTCCGAGAAATCGACCCCGACATATCAAAATTCTCAGTTGATTTAAGGGAGATCCAGAAGACGGTACAAAATTACGGCAACCGCCTAATTAATGTACCCCAGGAGATAAAAAGAATATCTATCCAACAAGATGACATTCTAACCATCTTGAAAGATATTCAAAGTCGAGTTGGCAAATTGGAGAACAGATCTCTTCCCGAAAGAAGGAAACATATGCTATTCCCCGAAGGACCAAAATATCCTTTACCAGTAAAGGATAAAGGCAAAGATCCTCAAGTGGAGAGATATGTACGATTATTTCAAGGTGAAAAATCATGAGTAGCCTTGAAAGAATCGGACTTGAAGATCTACAAGAGTTAGCAGAATCTTTTGCTAACATGAAGGTGGTTGATCTCAAGATGAATCAACACCAGCTGGTGGAAGGACATGCTGCGGTACCATTAAATCAGCAACCACCACCACCACTTGAAGAAGTCATGAGAGAAGCTCGTGATTTCCATGCCGGACCCTCATATACTGCAACGGTACCGGACGAGGCCATATTGATGGAAAGAACTAGAAGAAGGCGACAACCAAGAATCCAAGATTCACCGGTTGGGAAAGCCACCCTTGATCCTATCCATCCATATGGAGTAATGCTCGATCTTGATGAAGTTAGTTTCAAAGATCGAGAAGCGGTGATTGACGAATGGGGAGGAGCGATGCGAATTGCAGCAGCAACTCTCGACGTCAACAAAGAAGGACTGGTTAAGATTCTTGAAACTAGTCTCGCAGGCGTGGTAAAAATCGCCTGGGAAGGATTACACCTCGAAGTAAGAAATCAATGCTTTGAGGTGGAATCCTACACAGAGATTATCCGAAGAATGAGTGTCCTCTTCAAAGACCATTTCATCGGAGAAGGATATTACGAGGGATTCGATAGAGAGAAAAGAAGAAAGTATCTATTGGCGTTATATAATCTAAGACTTACAGTCTTGGATCCAAAGGCGCTAAATAAATTTCTTCAGCTCTTTACGATCTACCAGCATCAGTCAAAAGCTGATGAGACGATTGCGAAGGAAATTTTCTTCTTAAAATTTCCGAGCTCATGGAAGGAGATGATGATAAGAGATTATATCCCCAAGGGCAGTGACAGCATCGCCAAGAGGATGTCTTATGTACATCAAAAGCTTTTAGAGTGGTGTCAACAAGCCACTGCTCAGAAAAATCTGAAGAAGCTGCGAAGAATCAACAAAGCAGCTCACCTAAACTGTGAAGATAATGATCTTTCAGTTGTTATTGGAGGCGAGCCATCAATAACAAAAAGACGAAAGAATAGGTACCAACCCTATTCCAAAGAAAGAAATCCAAGAGGAAGATATTGGAAGCCAAGGACGATGTGGTCTAGACAGAAGGCTAGATCATACAAAACTGGACAAAGAAGCGGACCAGCCAGAAGCAGGGGTTCGTTCCAAGGATCCAGTTCAAGAACTCCAGCAAAGAAAACTTTTAGAAAAGCTCATACCAGAGCTAATGAAAGTTTTAAAGATTGTAATTGCTGGACCTGCGGAGCCAAGGGGCATATTTCAACAAATTGCCCAGATAACGAGCAGAGAGGCATGCGAAGGTTCGAGTCTACTCCGGACATCGAAGATGCCATATACTACCAAGAATTGGTTCAAGTGTACCAGTTTGAAGATATACCCTCAGACGAGAGTATATATGAGCAAGAAGAGATTCTTAGTAGGGATGGAGATTCTGATGGATCTACAGAATCTTCAGACTGAAGCTGAGTCTTGTCATCAGGAGAAAGAGGATCGAACTGGATTTTCCAGTCGAACGATGATCTCGCCAAACCTGATCGACAAAATCATGAAGAAAACCTTGAACATTCAGAAGTATCAAGGTTTTAATGTCAAAAACCTAGACGAAGTTCTAAGGAATTTCAGTTTGGGAAAAAGGAAACATCATATCGTCTACGGAATCACTAGACGAGAGATGTCGCTTCTGATCGAGTTTACGGGGAATCAAGTGGAGATGCAATTGATTCCAGCAAGCGACATACGTGAGGATTTGGAGAAACTTAAACCAGAAATTGCCGAAAAGATGAGATGGATTCATATCGGGGCAATTCAACTGGTTCTCAAATCCACGATGTTCACAGGAATTGATGCTCCAATCGACATAGCCATATGTGATAGGAGAATCAAAAACCTACAAGATTCGGAGATGGGAACTATCACGGGGAATCTTTGTGCAGGCCAAGTTGTGGGGATTGTATATCCTAAGATTGCATACAATCTCAACGACTCGGGTTTCAGTAAAGCTCTGACGCTATATCAGGACTTCAAGAGGAAGGAGTTATTGGATGAGGGGAATACACCTTATTCGATAACATATCAGATTTCGTATGCACTTTCCAACTCCCATCATACGGAATTATTCTTAGGAAAGCCTTTTATCGAAATACCTGATATCTTCAAGAAGGTGACTACAGCAATTGGTCCCGATAGAATGGAGATTCCACAAAGGAGGGAGGTCAACATTCGAATTCAAGAGAGGCCAGTCATAAGACATGATCAAAGTCTTAAGATAAGCTCAGGAAGACTATCCTTCCAAGGAGATAGAATTATATCTCAACCCTTTGGGAGGAAACTTATCCAAGAAAGTCAGCCCCAATTCCCAGGGAATCCTCAAGTTTCAGTCAATCTGAAATGTCCAGAGGGATGGAGAGGGATGACAACCAGATTTGATGCTACAAGATGGGAAAATAACTTTCCATGTAGTGTCTTATATTATCTCCAGCAGCCGGAGGTTAACCATTACAATGGAACCCTTGACCTAGGGGGTTTTATGGTAGAGGTTAAAGGCAGAGCAGGACGAGAAGATGTTCTGATTCTAGGGCGGGATTTTTTGGAAAGATTCAAGCCCTGGAAACCGATGGACCAAGGGATGATGATTACGATAGAAGAAAGACGACTCCTAATCGTATGACAAGTCCTTTCTCGATATACATTCCAGTGGGAGTGTTATATGAAAAATATAAGGCAGAGTACTTCTCGGCCTATATTGATTCAGGTGCAGGCATATGCACAGCAGAAGGGGAATTTTCCCAGAAGAAGTTGAGGATATTTTACCTCAAATTGCTGGCCGAGATTTCTCTAAAAGAGTTTTACTCTTATCCAAAGGAGTAAAAGAAGTGGAAATATTAATTGGAGGAGCGGGACAAACACCTTGGTATAAGGTTAAAACTCCACCGATGTATTTTCATGATACGAGAGCCGATGTTCTGTTAGGAAATAATTTCCTACAGATGTTCAAACGATACACGCGGGACAATGAGCGAAGAAGATTAGTGTTCACAACCAATTGTGAGCATAAAATCATTGTTCAGAGACTGAGGAAGGCGTTTAATCGACAGATTCCCGTAGCCTTTCGCAGCAAGCGTGGTGATATGAATGATGAAGGCAAACTTCGTCATCCAAAGATGAAGGATCAAAGAAGATTTAGCGAAGCAGTGCTTAGCTGCATCCGGGAGGATGATCTTCAAGAGGAGGAAATCCAGATCCTTAAAGCAGCTTTGATTTCTAACAAAGAAATTAGGGTTGAAATGCAGGTGTCCCTTGCCGATGTCAAAAGGAAGATCTCGAGATGCTACAATGAGAATCCTTTGGCCTGGTGGGAGAAGAACCAACTCAAAGCAACCTTAAAGGTGAAGCCGGAAAGGGTGCATGAGTTCGTGAGATTCAGACCTATCCTGATGAACTTGATTGATCAGAAGGATATGAGAATTATTATCAAGGAACATCTTGATATGAAGTTGATCGAGCCTGCTAGTTCACCTTACAGTAGCCCTGGGTTTCTGGTAAGGAATCATGGTGAGATCAAGCGAGGTAAACCTAGACTTGTCATTAATTACAAAGGGATTAATGATATTCTAGAGTTTGATGGATATTTTATTCCAAGTAGAGATCACCTTATTAACTGCATACGCAATGCTAAGGTCTTCTCAAAGTTTGATTGCAAGTCAGGTTTCTACCAGATTCGCATGGAGGAAGAAAGCAAAAAACTTACAGCTTTCTCAACACCACAGGGGCATTTCGTTTGGAACGTAATACCAATGGGGTTAGCTAATGCTCCCCAGATTTTCCAGAGAAAGATGGATAATCTTTTTAAAGATTATTTTTCTTTTATGTTTGTCTATATTGATGATATACTTATAACATCAAAAGATATGGATGAACATATCAAACATCTTGATTTATTTGCAGATGTTTGTTATAAAGAAGGATTAGTGCTTTCAGAGAAGAAGGCAGTAATTGCAACCCAAAAAATGGAGTTTTTGGGAATAGAGATCGATGAGTCTGGAATAACTTTGCAAGATCATATTGTGAAGAAGGTCCAGGATTTTCCAGAAACATTAAAAGAGAAGAAACAACTTCAGAGTTTTCTGGGAGTTGTTAATTTCGCAGGAATGTTTATCAAAGATCTTGCGAAACATAGGAAGGTCTTTAGTAATCTACTAAAGAAAGATGTTCCGTTTATATGGACGGAAGAACATCGACAGGGAATGAAAAAGCTAAAGGAGGAATGTAAAGATCTCCCAAAGCTTTCTATTCCACAGGATGAGGATGATCTGGTCCTCTATACAGATGCGAGTGATCATTGGTGGGCAGCACTCCTCATGAAGATCACTCCTTATGGAGAAGAACCTTGCAGATATTGTAGTGGTTTATTCTCAGAAAATGAGGCCATCAGATGGCATATCAACGAGAAGGAATTCTTTGCAGTAGTAAAGGCTTTTAAAAAATGGCCTTTATTTTTATTAGCAAAGAAATTTACTTTAAAAGTTGATAATACACAGGTTAAATCTTTCCTAAGAAATAACATAGCATCAAAACCTGAAAATGCTAGGTTACTTAGATGGCAAGCTTTATGTCAATATTATATTTATGATATTGTCGTGTTAAAATCTCATGAAAATATTCTTGCATATTTTTTGACAAGACATGGAGCCAGCTGAGGTTAGATCCATCATGCTAGCCCAAAAGCATCTCCGAGAAAATTTGGAAATGCTCTTGGAGGAATGGGACGAGTGCGTTCTCCATGCCGATCAAATGGGGAAGATGCAAGCTACCGATAAGACGAAAGTCTCTGGTAGGATACGAGCCAGTATGCTGACCAGTACTCAGTTATGGTCGGCTTTGGAAAAGCCAATCCTGCGGGCTTCCAGAAAACCTCTGAAGATAGCAGAGTTTCGTGTTCCGGCACCTAAACCGGTAGATGGGGATTCAAATACCCCTCTAGCAAGTTCTAAGTCAGTGGAGTCTGAACCACTGGCCCAAGAAAAAGATGATTCTAAGGCTTTACCGCCTGAAACATCATGTCAACCCTCCACCTCTGGGGAAAAAGAGGGAGAGATTAGTCTCAGGCCCATGACAGGCAAATCTGAGTCTAATACTAATTTGATTATTTTCTCCTCTGCTGAACAGGTTTATCAGGCAAACTGGGAGAAATTACTTACAAGGATGGGTATTAATCCAAGCACTACTAGGATTGATACCTCGGGGAAATATCCGAGGGTTTGGATGATGCTCGGATCAAAACCCCATGAAGTCAAACAGTGGTATGAATTTGGGGCACTCGCCTCAGTTTATACTATGTCCCCATCGTTTCCGGAGATAAAGGGTCTACCCCGATGGATCCAGGAAGCGGTACATGATACCTGGGCAAACAACGAACAACTTTGCCGAGGAGATACATTGGAGCTGTATTTCATCAGTGCAGCCCCAGAACCAGCAGGGAAGGGGAATCATGAGGCCTTTCATTACATAAGGCTTCGAAGACCCCGAATGGATGCCTTTAACCAAATTAAGGCACCAACGAATGATGTTCCAATGATCGCCTCAATCTCAGATGATCAAATCACTACCAGGCGAGCATGGGGATTATGGGTCTGTCTCACAGAGATGGACAAAGTCAAGTTTCCATTCAAGTTCTTTCAGAACTCAGCAAATGGATCATTCCTGTTAAATACCATGACAGGGAAAACAACCAAGTTCGCAGAAGACGCGTTCGAACGAAAAAGAACTCTTCTGTGGGAAAACAAGATGGCGATGAGTAAAGAGACTCATCGTAAATTCTGCAATATGGCTCATGTTGGCCACTGGGAGTCCAGGATATGTTCGGATTGTCCGGTCCAGCGTGAACCTGAGTTCGGAAAGGGCTTCTTACCCAAACCAGATAAGAAGAAGTTCCGAGCCCAAGGGTATGAGGAGACGAAGACTCCTCCAAAAGGAAAAGGCCTAAGGGGCCCTCCAAAAAAGACAGATGGCCGACAGAAATAAAAAGGCCATGTGAAGATAAAACAGGAGATGCTTTCGGTAAAAGAAAGCATCTGATAAAGCAGCACCCACCAAAAAGAAAACGACAATGGTGGGAGGAAGAAAAGGACGTTCCACCATAAAAAGAATCGTCGGTGGAATAAAAGTTAAAAGATGGACCACTAATTCAAAGAAGGGGTCCAGCCACTAAGAGATGTTTGTGTCGGCAGCATTATCCGGACCCAGCTTCACGTGAAGAAGCATTATTGACGGATAAAGCATCCGAGGCAATTATTGAAGGAGGGAGGAGTCTTCCAACCTCCTATATAAACAAGCCATTGGGGAGAGTAGAGATCATCGAAAATTTTCCTGACTTCTCTCCAACAATAAACATTGTATTCTATAGAGTTTATGCGAGTTGTTTTCCTTTCCGCTACCATAGGTAGCTAAACAAGTTAGTCTCCTCCCTAAAGGAGATCTAATTAGTATGTAATATATATTTATAATTCCTTATTAAGATTTGGGCTTTTGTTCATCATCTTCTGGATTTATATTCTCCTTATTTTTACCAACCAAATACTTATACGCCCCGGGTAGGAAACGAACGAGGGCTGTGCTGTAAGCTGTTGAAGGAATCTGCGTCTGGAAACCATAAGGTGTTCCTGGTGGTTGGACGTGGTCCCTAAAACTTCCGGTGGATACGACCCGACAGCTTATCGGTCAAAGAAGGTATGAAAGTTGGTATTAATATAGAATTTATTTATACGGAAGCATGATGGGCTTGATAGAAATGCATGATTTATACTATTTGAAGTATTAATTAGTTTTAACTATATTGTTAATGGAGAAATTGTTAAGAAAGGGTATAATGGTCAACAACACATAATTTGGGTACTTTTGATAGAGTTTTACAAGATATGGCATTTTTGATTTTAAGTTACAAAAAGGGGTACTATCCATATATCACCCTATAAATAAATATGTAAATATATAAACATTGAATAAATACCAATAGTTTTTTTATATAATTATAAAAATAATAAAATACAAAAATTAATTTATATAACTATTTAAACACATGTGTAAATTGAAAAAAAAAAACATAATACATATAGGAGGCGTTTGGTTTAGTGGATGAGATAGATTAGATTGATAGGATAATAGATGATTGGATTATTTGAATTATATAATTATGTGTTTAGTTTGATTGATTATAATGTTTGATAAATTATTTGATTATGACTAAAATATATAATAATGCATAAATCGCCCTTTCTAGAGATATGTGGGGTATATGTTTACTTGTATTTTTGTAAATAATAAAATTGATTAGGATAATTTTATAAATTTGCATTTTGGAATCATGTTTGATTAATAATCAAGTCTAATCAAGTCAAGATTGAGTTGATTAATATTCAAGGAATTCCTTGATTATATGCGGGCAAGATAATCTATCCCGGGCCAAATCAAACACATCAAACACTTGATTCTGCTTGATTATTTTATTAATCACACCTAATCAAGGTTAATCAAGCAAACCAAACACCCCTATAGTTGAAGTCATTATTATTTATAATTATATTTTGTTTTGAAATTTTAAGTTTTTGTTATTTAATAAAAAATATTTGATCTATTTTTATATAATGAATTATTAATTTAAAGTCAACTATAAAATTATCATTCAATTTGATTTATAATTTTAGTATAAATTCTTATAATAGTTATTCCTTGAAAACTTGTTTTAATATATAAATCATATTAATCTTAAATAAAATTAGTTATCACACCAAATACAATATTTTTATATAATTTTCATATATTATAACTCTATTAATAATTATATATTATTTAATTTTAATGAGATATCTATTTTAATAATATATGATCTATGAATTAAATTAAAATTTTCATAATTAATATTATGTAAAAATATAAATAATAACAAAATCTTCAATATTAATAATAAAAAAAATATAAATATAAATATAATTGTACGTAATCCGTTTAGAAGCATTTTATTTATACAAAATATAGATTATATGTATGAGATATGTATATATATATATATAATTATTTTCAATTTATTAACTTATTATAATTTTTGTATATTGAATCTATTTTATATCACCTTAAATTTTTTGTCGAGATCTTTAATTTAAGATGCATATTACAAATATTTTTACGGACGAAATAAAATAATTTTAGGGGGAAAATGTTATATTGGAGATAGAAAATAAAAATAGTTATTTATTTAAATTTTAAAAAATATTTAATTTGATATATTTAATATTTATATGATTTTTGTCATTAAAGTTGAAATTTTATACAAATTTATATTTGAAAATTAAATTGAAATTAATGATTTATGTTATATATATATAGATTAATTTTGTATTAAAGTATGAAATTTTAAAAAATAGTCAAAGTAATAATACTTGAGAAAAAATATGTAGTCATAATAATTAATTTAATATTTGATTATGAAATTTTAATATATTATTTGTTTAATAACTGATTAATATGTTGAATCATGATTACTCTCGAATTTAAAAATAAATACAAAATTATCATTGAATGTTTCTTGTTTTATATATATATATAGACTTTAAAGCATATCATGTGTACGCAGTGAATCTTATTTAATATATTATTTTAAATTGAATTTTGTATAATAAGTATGATTGGTCACTTGTTATAAATTAAAAAATTTAAATATGAATTATTTTCGTACATTTAAAAATAACAAAAATGTAAAGCATTGTGGACTAAAAATACAAATGGCAGATGTAAAATGGCAAGATGGGCAGCGGATACCCACCACGTTCTTTATGGAGTAAATAAATGAAGGGAATGGGTGGGCACGCTTCTCTATACTATACTCCTTCGATTATTTACCCTTTTCTGCTTTATAACTATAAGCTCTACAAAATTGGACTACTCAGTTTTGTTCCTTTTTAAGAATAAATTTATTTATTCAAAATGCAAGTTATGAGATAATTTTATTTATTTATTTTTGTCACTTTTTTTTATCTAAATTATAATTTCATCATTTTTTCACTATGAGTGATAATATTATCTCTTCTTATAGTGTGATGGAGATTAAAGAAATGATAAAATTTTAATTTAGATAGAAAATATGATAAAAATAAAGGATTTAAAATATAATTATACTCTAACCCTCGTTTTGGAGGGATAAACTTATCACTCAAAAACTACACAACATTGCTATATAATCATCTTTCATCAAATTTTATGTTGAAACACCGAAACATTCACATCATATACCGAATCTAAGACCGCACTTTCTATGACTTTCTATTTATCTCATTTTTAATTAAATTATTTAATTTTTAACCAAAAAGTCACCATTTGGGATTGACTAGCCAACTTTGGTCATGCATTTTCATAACTTTATATCACTTTCTATGTATTTTTCTAATTTATCTTATGTGCATGACATTGATTCTAAAGTCATCATTGGAGATAGTCTAATGGAATGCAGGAATATGTGGGTTGCCACTGTTTACCTAGAGTTATAACTCACATGACCATCCTAAAAGTAAAATTGTATCGGAGCGTTTACTTTGCGATTGACTGATAAAAATAATTTAAGCTAATCTAGTGTTTACTTTGATGGATAAATTACGAATTGCTTAATTTTAAACTAATTTAATAATCTTATCATCCGAATACTCAATTATATATTTTATCAATCTAGAATCATAACAATTACAACTTATTCAATTTTCATTCGTAGTTTAGTTTAGTTATTTGGGTTGTTGAATAGTGACTGAGTTTTATCTGTCAACAAAAAATAGAAAGTACTACTATTATTGAATTATTATAAATGAATAAATAATTATTTTTTTTGTGGACGCCTGGGCTGGGCTCTTAGGGTAGGTTTGTCCTAACTCATTTAGTGTAGGAATTAAGTTCCGTGAAAGGGTTGAATTACTTAACATAATAAATTAAACGTGTTACATTTAACTAAATTGTGTAAATGGAATTGCACTATAAATGTTAGATTAGGCTCTATTATCTTCAGTTTAGATTGGGGGCACAAATGTATGCTAGGTAAGTTAATTAATCTACGATATATCATCCAATTTTACCCTTTTTTTTCTTAGTAACTGACATCGCCTCAACCATATATGTTTAATTAAAATCAATAAAGATGTTATGATAGTCCAATCTTGCGGCAAAGAAAATGTTATATTACTATTATAATAAAAAAGGATGAATAAATAAAAGATGATTATAGATCAATCCCTTAAAGAAAAACACAATCTTATTGTATATATGAACTGATATTATAAAGCGACATGAAACATCGTCACTGTGTTTTCACATCAGGATTGTAAACATTTTTCTCCTTTTTTTTAATATTAGTAAATTAAAATACCTTTTCTCTTTAAGTTGTGATATTTGAATCCATTTAAGGCTTCAACCATATAAATATTATTTGTTAATTACTATATTATTTAACTATAATAATATTATTATAACTATCAAAACAAAAATGAACATATTTTTGTATGGAGTGTAAAATATAGAGACGTGCATGAGGGCGGGTAGATGAAGAAACTGGCAACCTATATATATATATATATATATATGGTGAAAATGAATTTTGGATTTAAAATACAAAGTACGCATTTGATTTAATGGTCTTGATGTCATTTCGAAATTTACAAAAAATGGTTAATTACGAGTGTTGCATCGCAAATTTGCAATGCAAAAGGGTATTATGGACAAATCTATCTTGTCAGTTTATTTATGAAAATTCAAAAGATATATCATTACTATTAATTACTGAGATAAATTTGGTAACTTCCCTCAAGTCACGCTCAAACAATTTGGTAATTCGTTTGTTTATTGTTGCATTGTATAGTCATGTAATTTTCATTAAATATATACGTAATATTGCATTGTATAGTTATGTAATTTGCATTAGATCTATATATATATATGTGTATATATATATTGTACTACAAATTAATTTTTGATAGTTGGAGAAATTTATGAGATAGCATAATCTTCTAAAAAATATTTGAAAATCCATCATAATTTCGAATCACATAAATTTTAATTGGGAAACGCAACCGAAACCATGCAATATCAATTTATGTCATTTTGATTCACAATCAAACGTCTGATGCATTACGTTATATTTATTGTTGCATTGTATTCTCTAAAGAATTATAAATTGGACGGTACTAAAATATTTTATTCTAATATAAATGTCGATGCAATTTACATGTATATATAAATGCAATTTACATGTATGTGTGGTGCAACAAAATATTATTAAACAAAATAACATTTCTCAATTTTCTCAGTTTTAACCTTGAGCAACAACAGAATCACCACATCATGTTCGCTTCGGCAAGTCCTGCTGTCTCGCTGGTGCAACTAGCTTAGCCCCGCTGTCGAGCACCGCCCCTCCTCCACCACCGAGGACGACGCCATTCTCGATGCCCACCTCATTCCGCCGAGGACGACGCCCCTTCTCCGCCCGCTACGGCAACCATTGGGCCACCATTGTCCGCCTCCTCCCTGGCCGAACCGACAACGTCGTCCAGAACTGTTGACACTTCACCCTCAAGCGATGCCACCACCAACAGCGGCTCCGAGTCAACGACAATATGAGAATAGAAATTTGTCCTCCTCCTCGGCAGTTATGAAAGAATATATATTAAAATCTCTAAACTATAGGCTAATTAGTTGTACGCTACTTCTCTCTCTTAATTAAAAGTACTTGTTTACATCATAATTATGAAATATTTTAATACCATAAAATTCAAGAATTAAAGATAAAGTGTTGCCATTAGATTAGAAAATTGGAGTATTTTATAGCCAAAAGTCACTTTGTATATCAACTGTATCATATATCTATATATATATATATATATACACTCGTATGACCACATTTTCTTATTAGGTCATTTTATTAAAAGTGATCATTTTTTCAAAAAGAAAAAGGTTTTATCTTTATAATACATGACATTTACTTTTTTAAAATCACAACATTTTACTTTGTTAAACTCCGTACCGAATCAATTGTGGCCGCATTTAGTGTATAATTTAACATTTGACGTTATCGAAAAATTTGATGTTGGCATAAACAACGCTCTTTGGCAATAAAGATAAGAAAGACTTTGTGTTTCTATTATAAAAGTCTCCACGTTTCTTCTAGTTCCCGCATTTCAATCAGAAGCATCATCACCGAGCTGAAAAAACCATGGAAAAAGCAACTTTCAGAACCCAAATTATTAGCAGGCACCTCCAGAATCACGGCCTCACTTCCACCGCCTCCGTATCACGCTCTCCATGCCTGAGCTACACTCCTCCGGAGGCATCCGAGCGGCCTTCCTCGTTCGACGTCACATCGATGCGGAAATTGATGGACGGCCACAATTTGGCGGACAGGGATTGGCTCTTCAATCTAATGCTTCAGAGCCAGCTCTTCAACCCGAAATTGAGAGGTGGAAAAGTGTTCGTGGCGCCCGATTACAACCAGTCTATGGAGCAGCAGCGGGAGATGACGATGAAGAGGATTCAGTACTTGTTGGATCACGGCGTTTTCGAGGGCTGGCTCACGGGGAAGGGCTTCGAAGCTGAGATGAGGAAGCTCGCTCTTCTGGAGGTTATTGAGATTTTCGATCACTCCCTCGCGATCAAGATTGGGGTCCACTTCTTTTTGTGGTATGCTTTCTTAACACAGGATAGTGCATATTCGAAGAAGGAATTTTTTTTGTCATTTGAACTGGCTTGCTTATAAAGATTCAAGATTGTGTTGGTTCTAAAACTATTGTCTTGGTAATGAAACTCTTTTGATACCTGGAGATGTATTTTTAAAATGGTTTTTGCTGTTATTTTTCACGAATTTGATGGCTAAATTTTGATCTCAGAGTTCTGATATGATTGCTCTTCTGGGTAGGCTTTCTTTCATTTGATCTACTTGTAAATTGAAGTGACTTATTTTTCACTGTTGGTGGTTCAGGGGTGGTGCTATACAGTTTTTTGGTACAAAGAGGCATCATGATAAGTGGCTCAGTGCCACGGAAAATTACTTGATTAAGGGCTGCTTTGCAATGACAGAGTTGGGACATGGAAGTAATGTATGTAGAATAAATATTGTTTAGTGATGATTTTCTATCTTGCAATTTTGAGGCATTTGGATTATATGGTTTTCAGGTTCGAGGAATTGAAACAATAACCACATATGATCCCAGTACTAAAGAGTTTGTCGTCAACACTCCATGTGAATCAGCTCAAAAGTATTGGATCGGTGGAGCTGCTAATGTAATAACTTTTCTTTATCATACTTATAGTTTACTTTACGGAATGCTTGTGATATTATCTCTTGAGGATTCTTATGAACCGCTGTTGATACCTAACAAGGTCTTCGTTGACTGATATTGTAGCACGCAACACATACAATAGTCTTCTCGCAGCTCAATATAAAGGGGAAGAATGAAGGCGTACATGCTTTTATCACTCAGATCAGAGATGCAGATGGTAATATATGCCCCAATGTTCGTATCACAGACTGTGGTCATAAGATTGGTCTAAATGGTGTTGACAATGGTCGAATATGGTAAAGAAGTCTTCAGTTTTTGTTGGATATATGTTCTTCGTTCGATTTAATTTTTGTATTAGACTTTCGCACTCTGTATCTTCAGGTTCGACAATGTTCGCATACCAAGGGAAAATATATTGAACTCTGTAGCTGATGTTTCTCCGGATGGAAATTATTTAAGTGCAATAAAGGATCCAGACCAGGTTAGTGTCTTTGCAAAACTGATGCTATATAACTGAAGAACTCGGGTTGATAAGTGTATGAGTATTTTGATCTCAGACCATATATGCTAATGTTTACTGTTTCAAAATGTAAATGAAAAAACTCATGTAATCTTTCTTCCAAGGTTCATTCAAGCCCTTACAGTCTCTGTTTTGTTGTTGTCTGTACTCAATATTGGCCGAATCGCTTGTTGACATCACTTTGCTTAATTAGTTACTGCGGATAATTAATGAGTAAAGTGTGAAAATTAACGTACTAGTGATAGTTACTAAATGGATTTCGTATTCATTAGTTTTTAAAGCCAATTTCACAAAAACACTTGCAAGTATTTTGACAATCACCAACACATGCAGAGGTTTGGTGCATTCATGGCCCCTTTGACATCCGGACGTGTTACAATAGCAGTCAGTGCAGTTTACATGTCAAAGGTGACCCCTATAAGTATTTCATTTACTTGCCTATTAAGTTCAAGTTTCTAACTGTATGTCTCTTTCTAGCTAGCTGTTCGCACCTATCTCACTAATTTGATTACTCGTAAATTTTTCAACAGATGAGTTTAGCTATTGCTATCAGATACTCATTGACAAGGAGAGCATTTTCAATTACGTCGGATGGTGCTGAAGTTCTTTTGCTCGATTACCCTAGCCATCAGCGGCGCCTTCTGCCTCTTCTGGCAAAAACGTCAGTGTTACATCAACTGAGTACCGAGTTTCGTAGTTTTTGTTTTTTTTATTACGTGCATTTATTTCATACCTAAGTTCAATAGGTGTTGTCATATATATGCTTTCCAACACAATCTGCTTGTTTGTGGTGCTATAGTTATGCAATGAGCTTTGCTGGCAACTACTTGAAACTATTATATGTTCGGAGGACTCCTCAGTTGATCAAAACACTTCACGTAGTTTCTAGTGGATTCAAGGCAGCTCTAACATGGCATAACATGCGAACTCTTCAGGTGATCATTGCTGATAAAATTTGAGATCCTGTTTATTCATCAATCCTGTCCTCACTCCTGTGGGATATTTAAATTAGGAATGTCGTGAGGCATGCGGAGGACAAGGATTGAAGACAGAAAATCGTATCGGTCAGCTGAAAGGAGAATATGATGTTCAATCTACTTTTGAGGGCGACAACAATGTTCTTATGCAACAGGTATGATTGATTCTTTTTGTTCCTTCTGAGTATAACTAGACACCAAAACATATGCGATCACACACTATTGAATAATGGAATCTGAGAACTTTGTCACTAGATGTCTGAATTGAGATAATTTGTCCGATTCAGGTTAGCAAGGCACTGCTAGGAGAGTACGTGGCAGCTAAGAGGAAAAACAAACCATACAAAGAATTAGGACTCGAACACATGAATAATGCCTGCCCTACTATTCCATCGCGACTTTCAGCTTCCACGGTGCGGGATTCCCAGTTTCAGGTATGTGCAATGCTTCTCTCAGTATTTACTATCTAAAAAAGGTTATTTTGAAGCATTTCAGAATTTTTAAGTATTGATGATCTGTAACAGAGTGATATCTTCTGCCTGAGAGAAAGAGATCTATTAAACCGGTTTGCTGCTGAAGTCTCTAGATACCAAGCCCAAGGAGAAAGTAAAGAGTCTGCTTTTGTTGCGGTAACGATGACTTGCATTCCAAATTTCAACACCTTGCAAGCTCTAACCTGTATTCATTTCTGTTTCTAATCCGTTGTTTTTTCTTCTGCAGAGTTATCAGCTTGCTGAAGATCTAGGCAGAGCCTTCACTGACCGCGCAATCTTGCATACTTTCATGGAAGCTGAGAACAGTGTCACAGACTCAGCTTTGAAGGTACGCATGTTTTTCTTCCTTAACTGAAATTTGGTTAAATCTGACTTGAGAAATATATTCTCATTACATCATATATATCAGCTAAAGAAAAACTTGAAAAGAGAATAAGTTGCATGTGTCTGACATGTTTAATGTCTTCTATCTGAACCCTAAATTGTTCAAATATATTGCAGAATGTACTGAGCCTTGTGAGGTCGATGTACGTTGTAGTCACGCTGGATGAAGATCCTGCATTTCTCCGCTATGGTTACTTAACAACAGAGAATGCTGCAACGGTGAGGAAAGAAATTGCAAATCTTTGCAGAGAAATCCGACCGCATGCGCTTGCCTTGGTCAGTTCTTTCGGCATTCCTGATGCTTTTCTGAGCCCTATTGCTTTCGACTGGGTTGCAGCGAATTCTTGGTCCTCAACGTCTCAAGACTAGGCTATACTGATGATTTATTTCCTCCACAAAAACTTACTGTTTGAGTTGTTGAGTAAAAGATGTCAAAAGGGTGGCTTTTGCAGGTCATGTTGCTGTAAAACTATTATTAATGAAAATCTAAATAAAGTGTTCTTATGTCGGCAGGTGCAGACCTATTACAAACACTATTTATGATCTTCATTCCATGAATCTTACCTCATTGGTGCTTAACTTTTCTAAGTTTGTATAACTCTTAGATTCTCGGATACATTTGGAAAGTTGGGGTTGTAAAAATGGTGTTCGCAAGCACTTCATTTTGGCTTCTAAAAAAGAAGCAAGAAATGAAATCTCTATGTGAAGAAGCTATAAATAATATCCATCAACTACTTATAACTGAAATTTGAAATATTACCTCTCAATGGTACACTATTCATACAAGGATTCCACTTTTGAATAACCAATTTGTTTTTTAATTCTGGATCCAAATCCTACCCAACTATTTTAATAAAGATGAAATAATGGGTGTATTGTGTTGTAGGGATTGCGAGTATATCAAACACAAAACGGTATACTACTGCGACCACATCTACATTGGTTAGTAGGCTGAGAATTTGTAATTTATGGATACGTATTTTACAAGAAGTTGGCTGGATTGAACTCAATAGGCAATGTCATATCTCTTTAAATACAATTCAAAGTACTTAACTAATGAGATTGTTTTATGTGATGATTTGAACTGCAGCTTCTTGCACTAATATTTATAATGTCATCTTTATAGGCACTAAATTCCCATGCAACATTACTGCCGAGTGACTAGAGTTACCAAAATGATCGAGTTTTGGGTTTGGGATGATGCAAATTTCAATGGTGCAACAACTTTTATGGTTGAGTTGCAGTGTTTTTGCGAGCTCCAGAGATTTGACATATTTGCAAATACAATTGTTCAGAACTTCAATTTCATAATATGAGGACGACAACTATAAAGTCCAACTAAGAGCCCAATGAGTGCGTTAATTTAGATGACAACCAACATAAATACCGAGTTCAAACCGGCCATAAAATCACATGAATACAGTATGATAGTCCAACTAAAACAGAAGAGGCCCTCAACTCCCTATCCATCATCAGACATGGTTCTGCCAAAACTTGACGGATTTAGTCGCGCTCGCTGATTGCGGTAAGGTGCTCTTCAATTTCTTCGGTGGACAGTACTTTGAAAAATTGATCCTCTTTCCTCACAACACCGACCTGACAGTGGAGAAAGTTTTGAATTATAGTGCAACACTATTTCATGAACTCAAAGTTGCCAACTTCAAACCACACAATTAAGAGATTACCTCAATTTCACTGGCCTTGAAATCTTCCTGTAAAACAGATTGAAGAGCTGAAATGGCAGTCTGCAATGTGGAAAGTTGAAAATATCAGTAAGTACATAGTTGAGAGATGCAGAAACCAAAATCAAACTCAATGGATCTAATTCTCCCGATACAGAATCAAATAACAGTGCCAATTATGAAATGTGTTTCAGTAGGACTGAGTGTGACACAATCCTTGAAGATTCTCGGTGCGACAGATAGTAACATAAGAAACCACATATCAGCTTACTTTGGAGGGATGCATACAAAAAAACTTAGAACTATGTTAGTCAAGAAAGGATGAATACAAATACAGATATGCACTGCTAGTAGAAACAAGTAAAGGTGATACCATAAGCACTAACTGAACTCTCCATAATATTCCACTTTTAAGTTATACCATGAGCACTAATAGAAAAAGTAAACATATCTACCCAGATTTGAGTTTGCAATAAATGATTGCGTGACAGGAACATATCATTCAATAACAAAGCAGAGCACTGATCAGAACACTAAACGCGGTATCCTGGCAGTGAATCAATGCTATTTCCAACACTGGATACATCAACGTAATGGGTTTTGTTCACCTGTACGGTTTCCTCATAGGTGAACTCCGGGTCATTTTTCATCTTCTTCTCTAAGAAATTAATAGCCTCTTGCTCTTTCCCTCCAGCACTTGTTGCCTATCAGAAATAGAAACAAATTTATTTACTTAACCAACCCAAAACAAAGCCAGAAAAAATAATTACATTGGGATGTCTATTTTGTTTTAAGGGAAACACAGCTATGACTGTATGAAATTCAGCTTCGCCTTTGATATAAGATGAATTTTATTTCGAGAACAAAGGGAAGGGATTTTATATTTTGAGATTCTCACAGAGGGAGTCCCCATATCTTAGTTGGTATCAAGTTACCAAAAATAACATTTTCTACTAGAAGTAGCAACATCAGATGCATTCCATATGAATTTGAGACAACAATATCAGCAATCAGAAGATGACATTTGACACAGATTGTGAGTATTTCAAATTTGATAACAGAAACAGAGAGACAAGAACTTTCTGACAACCTTATGACCAAAAAAGTGGCCGGCAGGATCACACTTGAAAAGCTGGGGACCTTTCTCTTCATCAATACCCAATATCATAGCAACTATGTAAAACAAGAAGCAAATTAATGAAGATAATATATATTGTATAATACGAATAACAAACACTGGAAGAACTCATTATGAGTTAGAATAGTCGCATACCTACACCAAGTGGTCTCATGTACGCATGCTGGGTGTATACCTGAGACTTGTCAGCAATCCTGCATTTCATCAGGTAAGGAAATACATAATTTCAGCATCCAACAGTCAACACTAGCAAGTTGTCAAAGAATGTTTTTGTGAGCAAAAAGGATATTATAACCATAGATTGATAAATTCTCTATTTCTCTTATACAGTCTAAAACTAATAAGAGCAAGAAGCCATATTTTACTTTTTTTTTTGTTGTGGAAGTAATTAGAGAGTAATGAAAATAGATAAACATACAAGACTATAGGTTTTCTAGAGTGACAATAAATCTATAAACTTCTATACCATCGTGCCAATACATCAACTGGCATTTCATAACCATATCTAAAGCGAAACTCAGCAGCCTCATTTCTCGCTTGTTGCACCAAAGTCCTTGCATCAGCTGGGAAGATGAGGAACATGAACAAACTGAAATCAGCTTCTAATACATGTCGAGGAAAGCAAAACTGCAGTTTTTCCACACAGTACACATCTTTTTACACACACGCTTGCTAAGATAATCAAACCAGATACTTTCACTTACAAGAGAAAACTATCACCAACCGCCTAGAAATGTATGTACAGTTTCCCTAGCCAATCAAAATTGCAACTAAATAAATCATGTGTATTTGCTTCTAAACCGTCGCATTGGAGCCAAAGAAAAGGAACACTCAAATTCTTGGAATTGCATTAGAAACTAAAAAATTTAACCAGAAGATTACTAATAGAAAGGCAACTTACACGGCCAACACTCAGTTCTTAGTGATTATAATACTGAATGCAGACACCCCAGCTCATGAAATAACTACCTACGAAAATATAGACAAAAGAAAATTACCTGTCATTCCAGTAGCTAGCAAACCAAGGTATTTGGTAATGGGAAACAAAAGCGTGACGCTTGTCTGATCTAAAAGCTTGTCCTGGTCACACAACACTCTGTATGAGAAACTCAACTGACTGATTATAAAAAAACAAATAATCAAAAGCTCAGGGATAATTCCCACCGGCACTTTCTTCTGAGTAACAACACAAACTGAATCCTTTCCGCGGACGCCAATCGAGGTGACTCCAGCAGCCTTAACGGCCTTGAAGGCATATTCTGTACAAAAAAAGGGAAACAGAAACTCATAAACCCTAAATCAGATGAATACACCTAGATATGCCGATGAATACCCAAAGTCCAGCCAAAATTAGGGCATTCAATTGTGGTGGAAAACTAGGGAACACATGTTTCTCAAATGTAGAAACGCTTACCGACTTGATAAAGCCGGCCTTCCGGAGAGAAAATCGTGATGTGACGATCGTATCCGCCTCCACTTCCGCGGCTCATTGTTCAAATTTTCTGATTAGATTTGGTGAAAATTTCCCGAAATCAGAATATTTATATAAGATAGTTTATTTTGTAAAGTGAATTAGATTGGATGTGCAAATTAGGAGAAATGTGGTCGAGTCGACTGTTATTGGGGTTTATACGACGAAGAAGAAGAAAGCTTTGCGCCCAAGACAGGAAGAAAGAAATTATGAGTTCACAAGACTGAAATGCCCCCGGCTACTGCGTTGGGCATTTCATTATTTTATTTTAAAAGAAAAGGAAAAATATATAAAATAAACAGAAAATTAAAATTAGAGAAGAAAAACCCTAAGCCCTCGCACACTAACCTCTTCCCCAAGTTCTCTTTCTCTAAAACCCTTCCCCTCTCTTTCGTCTATTCTCGCTTTTCTCTCTGTTCATTGTTTCTTCTTCTTACATTTTTTGATCAAGGTATGTAGATCTACCTGTCTTGTCTCTGCTCCTATTCTGTTTTCTTGCAGCCTGTGCATAGTTTTTTAAATTACTTTTTTTTTTCTCTTAAATGGTTTGTGCATCAATCACTTGCTTGAATGGCTATGAAACTCAATGCTACCTCAGGTTTTGCATTTAAAAAATCTGCGATCAAGAGAGGAATTTTTTGTTCAATTGCCTTTCTAAGGTGCTGTGAGCATAGTTCACTTATCATTTTTTTATTCTTTGCTAAATTAATTAAGAAACCTGTTTCCTGGAATTTGATGCTTACATTATCTTTTTTGGATGTGTGATCTATCTTCTACTGGTTTTGGGCCTTGTTATAGCAGCTCTCTTGTTTTAAATTAGCAAATCATAATTCTAAAACAAGTAGAAAGGTAAGATTCGGCCTTTTTGTGCGAGTCGTTCTCACTCCCATTATGTTGGCCTTGTTCAAGCAAGACTTCTCACCTATAGTCCTCGATCTTACTGTAAATTCCTCAATTCTCTAGTTTATTGGCTCGTGTCTTTAGTTCATTAGCTGCAGTCTTTCATTTGGAATAACTTGTGACATCTGCCCACTCCCTGAGGTGGACAGAATCAATGGGGTCATGAGTTATATATTATGTGCTATTCTCCTAAGCTGTTATATGAATCCGCACCATCAATTATTGATGGCTATGTTCTATAATATATTTTGTAAAGGCAATTTGGTCAGATTTGACTTTTTTTTTTCTTGAATTTGATCATTCTATTACTTAAAAAAAGTGATGACATCTCTCTGTCTCTCTTTCTCTGCCCAATATGCAGAGTTCTAAGAGATGAATTTCAAGAATGTCAATGTTCCCAAGATGCCCGTTGGTGGTGGGGCCTCCAAGCTAATAACTATTGGTGGGGCGCTTGCTGGGCTTACTATTTACGGACTAAGTAACAGTCTGTACAATGTTGAGGGAGGGCACCGTGCCATTGTTTTCAACCGTATATGGGGGGTCAAGGATAAGGTTCTGTTTCCTTAATCTCAGCTAGACTTGAATTTGAATGCTCTCTTTCCTATAAATATTATGCTTCATGTGTATTTTGTAAAACTAAAAAATGCTGCCTCTGTGTGCTTAATGCTGCGTCATGAACTTTTCTATATCTTGGAGGAAAGCACACTGTACTTTATAGTGTCCATTCATACTCACAGTATTTGGTAAAGAACTGTGCCCCCTCTAGTCACGGTTGGACATTGTTTATTTATTCCGTCTCTCATTGTTCCTTTACCATGGTACATTGTAGTTATTTAGTGATTTCTAAACAACTTACAGGTCGACATTTTAATAAAGTCATTATGTGTAAAGTACTGTTTCTTCAACATTGTTATATAAGTTAGGAAGCAGAACTATGTACTATATTAATGGTCTGGTGAATTATATCTTTCCCGATTGAATATAATGATAACATCATCAACAACTTTTTATTCATAATTGTATTATCTTTTAATCAATAACTTACAGGTATATCCTGAAGGGACACACATAGTGGCTCCATGGTTCGAAAGGCCAGTGATATATGATGTCAGGGCACGACCTCATCTTGTGGAGAGCACATCTGGCAGTCGTGACCTTCAGATGGTAACCCTTGTTCTGTCTGTGTGTACGTGTATTTGTGTGAGTGAGTGTATGTATATATGATATACCGCAATCTATTTGATTGACACCCCATATCCCTATTTCTCCGACTGCTGTTTGTCACATTTTCCAAGCCAGCAAAAGTTTTAAGTTCTCTGCCAACCTTGGTACTGCTCACTAAATACTAAATGTTAGTTTTAAGTACTTTATAGGTCCTGTTGCCTTTTAGAAAACAAAATATAGGTGATATTTTGGTTACATGCCATCATTACTTAAAAGGTACATTTAACTTCTTTTGTTGGGAGAAGGGCTGAAGGGGTTTAAAGTGTCGTTTTGATTGTATAGCATCTTGTTATGGGTTATGACCTACAACATGGATTGTTTCCAAATTTCAGTTTAAACCCTCTGAAGATGTTTGTCATAATATTTATAGTGCTTACTTACAGTGGATAAGATAAAATAGTTTAATTCCATGTTTGCCATTAGGTACCAAACACTGCCTAACATGAATCTAATCATCCACTTATTTCACTGTATTATTTTTACAGGTAAAAATTGGCCTTCGAGTTCTCACCCGTCCTGTGCCTGATCAACTGCCAACCATTTATCGAACCCTTGGTGAAAATTACAATGAGAGAGTCCTCCCTTCAATTATTCATGAGACTCTGAAAGCTGTGGTTGCTCAATACAATGCTAGCCAGCTTATCACCCAGAGAGAGGTAGAGCATTATATCTCAAATTCCTTTTTGGTGGAATGATTGTTGTTTCAATATTATTTATTTTGTCCGTTGTATGTTTGCAGTTTTTTACTTTGCATGAGATATAATCCCTCTGATCGCTCTACTTGTTCACTTAAGAAATCATACATATGTAGCTTCATTAAGAATAGATAGTGAGGACGATTCACTAGCTCCTATTCCCAGGATTTTAGCATAGTTTAATGAATTGGAAAATAACAACTACTGTTTGATAAAAAGCTAGTTCATCCTTATATATGATTAAGCAACAAAAGAATCGAGACCGAAGGATGCCATCCCCATAGATCCCAAGTTATTTGTACTCTTTTGACATGTAGCATTAGTCCATTAGATTGATGTCATAAAATTTCTGATTAACAATATAAGTGGAATGCTGCACTGATAGTAATTTGCTTATTGTAGAATGTTAGTAGGGAAATACGGAAAATATTAACGGAGAGAGCTGCTTACTTCAACATGGCACTGGATGATGTGTCCATTACCAGCCTGACCTTTGGAAGGGAATTCACTGCTGCTATAGAAGCTAAACAGGTAGCTGCACAAGAAGCTGAAAGGGCCAAATTCGTGGTCGAAAAGGCTGAGCAAGACAAAAGAAGTGCTATTATTAGAGCACAGGTAAAACCATCTACTACATGCTGATATATATTTCCAAGCACATGCATAGTTCCTTGAGGTGCACATTAATTATGCTGTATTCTCTCTGTAGGATAGAGCTTCTATAAGAGCTTATTATATCAAATCTGATAGTTTGTTTTAGGTCTATATTATTTGTTCTCTCCGAAGCTGAGTCATTTAAGTTTTTCCTTGTCTTGTCTTCTAGGGAGAAGCTAAGAGTGCTCAATTGATTGGTCAAGCTATTGCCAACAATCCTGCATTTATCACACTGAGGAGAATTGAAGCATCCAAGGATATCTCACACACCGTAGCTGCTTCAACCAACAAGGTTTACTTAAACTCAGATGAGCTGTTGCTGAACCTTCACGAGCTGAACTCTGAGAAAAAAGCTGTAGCAAAGTAAATAATCGTTGAGGTGGAGCTTTCAAATCATGTGAGCCACTAGATTGTAGTGACATTACATTTGGCATCCGAAAAATTTATCCTCAAATTACATCTCTTCGTGGGAAGTCCTGTAATGTTTTGACACAACATAATTGCTGCAAAGCTTGCTAGAACTTTCAGTTTATGCCTTGCGTGTTCACTTTTTTATTGAATATTTGGTTTAATGTCTAAATCATGTTGCTTCTTGTATTATTTTTTCCTTTCTCTTTTATAGTTTTTATAAATGTGTCTATTCGGCAAACAATTATGTGCTAGACGAATTTATTTTAAACCATGCTGCCTCTTCTACATTACAGTTTTTAGATTGGATTTACTCTCAATAGTTTGAAACGTAATGATCGATGATTTGCATTTTCCAATCTCACTTCTATACACCATTAAATAATTTCAAGCGTTAGTAATAATTTCGAGCTTTATAATATATTATACAAATCTAATTTTAAAATATAATATTATATCATTTTATATTATTTTTAAAGATAACTGTTTTTAATTATATACAACTTTTTGCAATGTTTTTACTAACTTGATTTACAACACATATATAATTTTTCATGTATTAGTTAAGAATTTTAATATGTGTACAAAGCAAGGTTATATACATTCACCGTTAAGAATTTTTTTCATGTATTAGTTAAGAATAAATTGTGCTATCAGATTCGATTTAAGGAAAAAAAAAATTATGTCAAAAATTAAATTACTAACAAAGTTCGTATAAAATTTTAAACATTAATTAAAAATAGACGTGGATCCTTTTATTTATGCATACTTATCTTGTTTAGTAAATGACGAAAGTTTTTCCCTTACCATGCATTTATTTCGATCTCCACCGACTATAAGGGTTATGGTTATTATAGCTCAATAATTGAAGAAATTAACAGAAGTGATGTGAAATGTAATTGTAGATGAATATATAAATATATTTATACATCAAAATGATTAAAGAAAATTAAATAAGTAGATAATATATATATAATCACAACCACAAGGCTCCAGCTTTCTTGAGCAAGGGGATGAGCTCCTCCTTTATAAGGGTGGCGATAACCCTCTCCGTCCCTCCGAACCACCGCCCACCCACGAACACCGCCGGAAACATTCCTCCTCCGCCTGCTTCCGCCGCCAACTGCCCAGCCAGTTCGTCGATGTCCGCCGCCTCCACCTCGCACACGGCGGGGTTGGCCCCCACAGATTGGAGGAGGTGCCTCACTACCTGGCTCATGCAGCAACCCCTCTGCGCAAACACCACCACTGCATTCTCCAACACCACTTTCCTCCACTCCGCCGGCCCTCCGTCGCTGGAGGACGCCGCCGGAGATGGGCACTTGTAGTTGTAGCAGAGCCTTCTAGTCCTATGTATCATCATTATTCTGCAGTTACTGCATGAGGTTGTATTGATATTGGTAGTTATATAATTGGTAAATGGTCCCTTCAATCCTCTCCAAATTTATTACAATAATATTCCCCTACTTGTACATTCTTCTGTCTTAGGGTATAAATCAGTAGAACTAACTCTTTCCTGCATTTTTTTTACTCTTTCTAGCTAGGGTTGTCTCGGCGTGAAAAAAATACTCCATCCACACAAAAATTTCCATATTTTTATTCATGTTCGAAAAATTTGCACATTTTATTTTTAATAATTATACTTATATTTTTTTAATTACTCACATTACACATCTAATTAAGTGTTAACTATACAAATTAGTCAAAAAATATTGTAAAAGACAAATAATAGCCACAAACATAAAATTATTTAAATTTTAGTCATTTTGGATGTGAATTACCATAAATACCCTTCTACTTAAATTTAATTGTATGATTGGTACGAATGGTATGAAATGTATGAATACTATTCATTCATATGACTCATACGCACATACAATTTAATAAAATTAAGTATTACGTATAAATGGTACGATTCGATATAATTCATACTATTCATACTCAGAAATGTAAAATATAATTATAAGAGTATTTTAGTACAAGAAATTTGTAAATGACTATAATTTAAATACTATTATATTTTTATTTATAATTATTATTTGCCTTTTACAATCTTTTTTGACTATTTTGTATAATCACTCTTAAATTAATTATAAATAATGTGGAACATCATCCCACCCATAACATATTTAATTCATTTAATATTAACCACTAACTTTCTTTTCACTATATATATATATAGTGAAAGAAAAGTTATTATATATATATTAATTGATAAAACTTGTGTCGAACTCAAACAAAGTGGAAGAATTTTTCAAAACAAGAGTTTTTCAAAGAAAGCGAAACATTACATGCATACATATTAGCCAAACACGAAAAATAGGCGAAGAAATTTCCCAATAAAATTTTACTACCTAAAATTCAATAGAAATGTTACCCCAAAAGGCCAAAAAGACCTCCACTTTTTGGAAAAGATCATTTGGTACCAACTCTAGCTGAGTTAATGGAGACGACACATATGAAATGTTTGGAAAGTATTTATAAGGATTTTGATTCTCCCTAGAAAATGTATTAAGTTTAAAATTAAAGTTTTAGTCTTATTTTAAAATTTATTTGTTAAAAAGTTCAGTTTACAGGTCAACTAAAGATCCAAGACTGAAGACTACAATATTAGAAACTGAAGTTCCCTTGGAATTCAGTTTATATTCCAAAACTGAAGGTTCATACCACTAAAGATATATTCTGAAGTTTTGAAGTTGAAGTTAGTTGAAACAAAGGTTTTTTTTACCACTGAAGATTCATTCTGAAGCTCTGCAACTGAAGTTTAAACTGAAGATTTAGATATTACCACCGAGTTCCAGGCTATGCCTTAGGTATTACCACTTTGAGAAAAGATCTCAGTAAGTGAAACATAATCTTATTGCAGATACCAAAAATGACAAAAAAGGACGACGACTCCAACGGGGAGAATTCAAACGAAGCTCTGTCTCACAACGGATATATTTTGAGAGAGCCCCTATATATACCTCGCTGCTTCAAACGCTTCAACTACCGGTTACCTAAACTTTCGAACTCTCTATCGCTTTTACGCTCTCAACTTCCATAACTCTCAAGCTCTCAAGTTCAAGAACACTTCAAGCCTTCAGTTTACTTCTACTGTGTGTTCTTAGAAGCGATATACTTTGTAACCGAAGAAATAGCTCTAGCCTAGATTAAGTTCATAGCTAGAAGTGATTAGACATTATTGTCCATCTGACCTTCAAGGTTGATCACTGTAAAACAACTCTCAATTCATTTGGAAACCCTCGACTCACATCGAGACACGTGGACGTAAGAGTTTTTATCTTCGAACTACGCAAACCATATCTTGTGTCTTCGCTATTTACATTTAGTATTTTATTCTCTAACTTAATATTGTATAAACTGAATACTAATTAAAAGAAAAGTGAATTTAAAGCATTAAGTTTTATGATAAACGAGTAATCTCTTAAACCAGTACCACTTCCGCACGTACACTTAAAATATTAGTCCATCAGTCCAACACTCTGTGTAGACTGAAGGATTACTATCTAAAGTAATTCACTATAACTGAAGCTACCTCCCTTCAAATTCTAGAGGCTCACTGAAAAACTTTTAATTTGAAAATTTAAAACTGGTGTATTCTCCCCATACACTGAGTATACTCGTTTCGGGACCAATATGAAATTATGAAAGTACGAAATTAAATGAATATCAACTAACCTTTTCCTAATATTTATTATGGTGGGCCAATATTGCATCAAAGCATTCATATACATAATTATATTCGTATGAGATAAAAAATTGTGTGAGAAACTAAAAATAATTTAGAGTCCATCTATCTTCAATTAAATTAATGGTTAAATTAAATTAAATTTAAATATATGTTCCATTATTATATAAATGCGATTTTTTATGAAATTAATTTGTAAAAAAAGATTACAATTATTAATTTATTAAAATAGATAATTAAATATTTTTTTAGTTTCTCATATTAGAAAATTTTTAGACTGGCTCTAATTATAATTAATACATTATAGTTTTATGGATGCCCCTCTTAAAAAACTACCGCTCAGTAAAACTGAAAACTATTTCAAACTAAGTGGTTGACGTTGAATAAGTTGCAATAATTATAAATAAATAAAACCAACTTCCCTTCGTATAATTAATAATTGAGCTTCTTTTGGATGTTTTATAGAAGTCTTGAGCTGAGGCATAAAATATCTCACGTGCATAGACTATAAAAATATCTCTCTTTTTAAGTGTCTCATTTTATGAAATTACATGTATCAAAAAAGTACGGCCGTACATTTAAAAACATTATTAATTCATTTATTTTATTGATACTTAATAAGTGTATTCATTACCTTCAAATTGTTAAAGAAAAATGATTAAATAAGAGTAAAATGTTATATAATTTTTACAAATTAACCAAAAAATAGAATGACTGGTGATTTGGATTATTTGATTCTGCAAATTGTGTGAGTGCGTGTATGTGTTGTGTTTACATACTAGTATAATACTCTCTCCGTCCCACTATTTCCGTCCTCTTTTATTAAAATAATACACTCATTTCAATATAAAAGAGGGGTGGGAGTTAAAATGTTTTACATTTCTATCTCACGCTCAATGTTTTATAAATATTTTAATTATTTTAATAAATATTATTTTATCAAAAATAAAAAATTTGTTATGATATAATGCATGGTAATAAATAATTATTTGAAAATTTTAAAATTAAATATACCTTATTTTTAAATTTATCAACCATAAAATCAATTAAAAATAACATTAATTATTAAAAAATTATATATCATATTTAGGTGGTCTTAACTTATAATATTAATCAGGAAATTAAATTAAATTATATAAATTAAAACTGAAAAAAAATAATAAATTATAATTTGCTTGCGAAACATAATTAAGTGTAAAGCACAAAAGTGACGAAAGAGAGACTTTTAATCATATGAATATATATGTGTGTGTGTGCGCTATTGAATGCATCTAACTCTACCCATGGTGACAGTATTTCAATTGGTTATAATGTCATCACGTCATTTTCAGGGTCGACATAGAAATTTAATATTTTAAATGTCTCTCTCAGTTAACATTGAGATGTAATGAGATGGGGTTGCAATATACTCCCTCCGTCCTGGAAAGTGTTTAACACTTTGACTTTCACGGGTTTTAAGAAAAATTGTTGACTTTTGTGTAGAGTGTGTAAGGAGTGTAAAAGGTGTAATGAGTGGAGTGTGAAATGAGTATAAAAGTAGAGTTAGTGGAGGTTGGGTCCCACATGATTTATAATTTTTAATTGGATTGTGTGTATAGAATAGTTACTATAAATGGAAAGTTTGAAGTGTTAAACACTTTGGTGGACGGCCTAAAAAGAAAATATGTTAAACACTTTCGTGGACGGAGGGAGTATTATGGAATCAACAACTATATATATAAAAATATATATATATATATATGAGGCCATTACATATAA
>JAPKLX010000032.1:2183339-2209224 GCA_026898415.1 Leonotis leonurus
AGTAATTAGATGGTATTATTATATAAGATCAGAAAGATATATATAAACTTCAAACAAAAGGAACTCGAATTCAAGATTCTTGGTGCAAGGATAAATTATATCTAAACCCAAATTTGACAACTCATTTAAATTAGTATAAACTTTCTACCAAATTCAGTCGAAGAATTCCTCCAAATGAGTATAAATTATATTTTATGAAAACCCAAAAATTATATTGATAGTTGATATATATAAGTGTAACTAAACTATATGATAAATTCAAATATAATTTTTTAATTAATTAAATAGATATTTATTGGGATGACATTAAGTATGTATATTAATTAATTAATTATAAACCATTAAACCCCCATGCGAAATGAAATAAGGCGACCGACAAAAACATAGTATCCTATTGTTCCATGCACCACTAATATTGCGACACGCCTACGATTTCATCTTCTTCATTTCATAAAATACCTCGTTTTTAATTTGTAGGCCATCCACCAAACTACTTATGTTTAATTATAAATGTAGTCTCTATAATTCTAAATATTCATGTATCGTCTTATCATACTTCTTTTTATGTAAGATAAAAATAGAGAAAATTAGCAAATAAGCTACTAAGATAGGCACCCCTACGACGAATAATTTTTATAGTAAGATTTTGTTCAAATCAATTCCAAATTAAGTTTATAAGTTGATGTAATTAGGCCCCTCATTTTTAACGGCCGTTTATCACCATTGAAGGTTCTCTCGGGTTATCCGTCATAGGTGTGTCTATCTTAGAGGCTTATTTGCTACTTTTTTCATAAAAATTAGTGATTAACCCGTCGAAAATCGACGGAAAATTATTTTATATTATAATTTATAAATATAAAATTTTAAATATATATTTTTAAATAATATATTTTTCGACAAAAAAAATTAAATATTACAAATATTATTATCTATTTAAAAGTTTGAGTTTTATTAAAGGCTTTATTATAGTAAACTAAAATAATAATCGTAAATATAAAAATAAAACTCACTTGTATTTATGAATTATTTGCTATAAAATTAAAAGATATCGTTAATAAGAGGTGATTGAGGAAACCTAAATACATAATGACTATATTTTTCTATAACGTTTTAAGTTGTTAAAATTTGAATTTGGTATATTAAAATGATTATTTTAACTTTTTCTATTTAAGAGTGATATAAATAACAAATTATTATAAATATTATTTACAATAAATTATCTTACGTAGAATGTATTGATAAAAAATCATGTTACCTTATGATTTATTAACATAATTGCAAATTTTTGCTACTTAAAAAATTATATCATTGCAATATATATGTATTACGTGAAGACTCATGAACCTTTGATTTCTTTTTGACAAAGAGAAACTGACTTTCTTTGGGTGGAAAGCGAAGAAGGCCTCCTTCCGGGGGGCCCGAGGCATCAATGAGATACCACTCTAAAAGAGTTAGAATTCTAACATTGTGTTAGGACCTACGGGTCAAGGGACAGTCTCAGGTAGACAGTTTCTATGGGGCGTAGGCCTCCCAAAAGGTAACGGAGGCGTGCAAGAATTGATGAAGAAAAGAATATTGATTGTAGAACCACTTCGTTTCATAATCACTATATTTCGAATCAAATAATGATTTTTTTTTCGGATAAAATATTTATGTGGATCAAAAGTAGGAATGACAATCGGATACGACATGCACGGGTAGTGGCTATCCATATCCGTACCCGTACCCACAAATTTATAAATGACAACTTACGTGCAATTATCTAACAATAATAGATGTGAGTTAGAGACACATTTGATATTCAATCATAGTTTCATGGGTATATTTTAATATAATTTGTATTTGTATATTGATAGTTATTATTCTTACTCACAAAAAATATTCGTGATATACCTATTAAATATATCAAAATGCTCGTTAAATACTCACCCATCCACCTAATATTAACCATATTTTTATATTTTCTAAAAATTATATGTAGAGTATTTCCTAAAATTATATATAATATCTCTTAAATATTAATATTATATGTTTCACACGTAATTAATATCCACAAGTGGTGGGATGATGGATACCCAAAATGTGATGGGTGGTGGGTTTGAGGGTACTCATATTTGTTCTTTTTATATACTTATATAATACAAAATGACTATTATTTTACTATAACATTTTAGGTGGTTAAAATTTGGATTTTTTTATTAAAATGACTATTTTGACATATTTATCTTATTTAGAGGTGTTATAAATTGACAAATTATTAGAAATAAATGTTATTCTCAGTAATTTATTTTATTTAGATTGTGTTGAAGAAAAATCACGTTATGTTATGATTTATTAACATAGTTGCAAATTTTGTTACTTAAAAATTATATCATTGCAAATATAAGTGTTAAATGAAGACTTATCTCGTGAAAAATTTATTGGTATATAATCACTTTATGTTGTAATTTAAAAAATTGACTATTTTTTTGCTTCATAAAAATTAATTAGTTGACCAAATAAAATCATAAATATTTATTTGATCAATTCAAATAATTAATGTTATATGTACTAAAAATTATATTGTTGGTGGGTCAAAAGTAGGGATGACAATCGGCCACGACATATATGAACATTGACTATCCATATCTATACCCGTGAGAGTAGTGATGACATTTTACCAATAAAATTTTTAATATTTATTTTAATATTAAATTATTAAAATTTTGATATTAAAAAATAAATTTTTTAATTAAAATATAATTATTATTTGATCAAATAATTAATTGGAAAATTAAATTGTGATGTAGAATATATAGATTGTTAGTATTTATATAGTTTCAATAATTGTTGGATTTTATAACCTCTGTCCCACCTCATTAGTCATAGTTTATATTGAACTGAGTGTATTAAAATAATCAAATGAAACTAATGAAGTGGGATGCAGGGAGTATTAAATTAACGCGGGATATATATTTATAGTAAATATTATAATTCATAATCAAAAAAATTTGAGATTTAAGATATATATTGTTCGATCGTCAATTTTCAGAGTGATTTTACGATGATAAAATAAGAAAGAGATGGACGCGAGATTTACGTGGTTCGATCGTTAATTAGATCTACGTCCACGGAGAGAAGAGAGCCTTTATATTGATATTGAGTTCTTGAGAGTAAAAAAATACAGAATCCCCCTGTAATCTAGCTTTAGAGACTGTATTTATAGATAATTAGAGGTAGTTACAGCGGATCCGAGATCGTGGGGCGCGAGATCCGGGGTCATGGGCTGGGCTAAGTCTTTTGGGCCTCTGGGGCGAGGTGATTGGGCTCATGGGCCGAGCTGTTCTTGGGCCGAACTGTTCTTGGGCCGAACTGTTCTTGGGCCGAACTGTTCTTGGGCCGAGCTGCTCTTGGGCCTTAGTCTCGTTTGGGCCCGAGAGTGGGCTACATCCTATCACATCCCCCCCCAAAAGAAGATCATCGACGAAGTCGAGAGCTTGACAAGGTTGATGTTTTTGCCGAAGTGAAGATCTGGACGAGGTGATGATCTTATTGATGAAGTTGGAATTTGTCCGAGCTTATTTCTATGGACGAGGTCGAAGTGGGTGCCTTTTGATGTAGATGAGGTCGAGGTGGTAATTTTGTTGGATGGTGGAAGACAGCTGTTGTAGGGAACCCCTCGTGACACGCATCGACTGTCTATTGGTGCATACGAAGAGGCGGGATTTTGAAAAAGACGGTTGGGAAAAAGGCGGAAAAGTTGCCTTTAAAAGCTTGCTTTGTACGCTCATAAACACTTTTCACCCAAATCTTAAACCCTAGCTCTCTTTTCTGCAAAAGCTCGTAAAAATTACTTTCTGCCTTTTGCGTTCGTTGCCACCGATCTCCATACCATCAACCTTCAAAACTTTTTGTGACAAGTAAGTTTTTTGTTTTTTCTATGGCTTCTTCTTCGTCTCGTACTCCGACTGACGTGGATTTGGAGAATGTGGGGGTTTCTCCCTCGCCGTCTAGGAGTTTTCCGGCGAGGGTTACGATGAGGGTTTTTACCCGCGCGGCGGTTCCTCCTGGCCTTGAGGTAATAGAATTTCCACCCTTGGTCGGGTCGGACGCGGCCTTGGAGTACGCCTCTACTATGAGCGAGTCGCACATGGTGAACTTGGCTCGCAAATTTTTGTTTCCAGAGTCGGTAGAGATGGTTCTGCCTCGGGTTGAGGATAGGGGTAGTTCGCCGCCCGTAGGTTTTTGTACAGTTTACGAAGACTATCTTCACTTCGGTCTTCGTTTTCCCTTACACCGCATTTTTGTTGAATTTTTAGATGTATTTAAGCTTCCTCTAGGTCAGTTAGCGCCGCCCTCCATTAAGCAAATTGTAGGGTTTTGTATGGAGGTCGGTCGCCGAGGTGGCGCGATGTCAATAGAGTCGCTTCGGAGGTTTTTTCAAGTTAAGCGCGGGCCTACGGGGTGGGTTTATTTATCCCCGATTAAGAAATTTAAGTTAGAAACCCCGTCCAAAGTGACGAACTGGCAGAAGAAGTTTTTCTTCTGCCGAGCTGAGGGGGTGCCGTTGAATGCTTGGTCGCAGGCCAAGTTCGGGCCCCAGGTCACTGCGGAACCCGTCAGCGAGGTCGAAGTGAGCTTGATGGACCTCGGCTCCATAAAAAGGGACTATGCCGAGGCCGAGCTATCGAGATATGGGCTGAGCCCATACAGTGCTTCCGCCGACGTGGATCGGGGTGAGGTCTCGTTCTAAGTGCCGTGTTATGACATTTAGCCGAACTGGATGCTGATGTGCGTTTGTTTTGTATTTGCAGTGAATCCGGAAGCTCTTCAAGCAGCTTTGAAGAGGAAGAAGAAGAGGGCGAGGACCTCTTCGGCTACTGAGGAGACACCGCGTCGCGAGTCAGCGGAGGGGGCTGTTGCCGACCTGCCTCCGCCTATTATTGATGTGGATTCACCTCGGAGGGAGGTGGGGGGTGGTTCGGGAGCTCAGGTCGCCGGCTCGAACGTGCCTCCGACGATGTCGTTTCCCGAGGTGAGCGCAGACGTGCCACCTTTCATCTTTTGTCCTTGGGTTTGCTTCGGTCTTGTATACTGATATATTTTATGCAGGAGGCGGACGTGGCGATGGGCGGGCTGAGGGCCCTAGCGAACTTCATCGTCGGCGGGGTCGAGCAGTTCCGAAGCTTGGCCGCCGAGCTCGAGGTAGCGAAGGCTGAGGCGGCGAAGGCGGCGGATCAGGGGGCCCAGACTCTCTCGGCTCTAAAGGATGCCGAGAGAAAGGCGGCCGGCCTGGAGGCCGAAGTCACGGAGCTGAGGGCCGAACTGGCCGAAGAACGGGAGAGGGTGGGCCGGGCTGTGGCCGAGCAGGGGGGAGTACTTCGGGCCGTGGCTGAGCGGATATTCCGCTCAAAGCACTTCGGCAACGCGGTCGCGCAGTTAGTGGGCGCCATGAGTACGCCGATTACTTCGGCAGCAATCTATCGTGTCGCCGCGGACTACCCGGACCTCGACAAGGTCAAATACAGGTACGAGGTGGTGTCCGAGGAGGATATGCTGCGGGAGTATGCGGAAGTGCTGGTGGAGTGCACTTCGGCGATCCCGGTGGTCGAGAGGCTGGCGCAGCAGAAGACCCTGCTCTCCGAGAGGGCAGTTCGGCATTGCCCTGTTGATAGGGACGACAAGCTCGAGGCGGTAATTGTCGAACTGCCTCAGGACCCGGCGGGAGAAGGCCAGGAAGGCGGAGCCGACGAGCAAGAGGTGGACTTGTAGTTTTTGTTGTTTTTTTTTTGCTTGTACTTCGTCGCCGTTAGGGCGGCGCTTTTCAGCAGTATATAAAAGAACCTTTTTGCTGAATCTTGTTTGTGTTTCTGTAGTTGGCTCTTGTTTGTAATACTCGTGACGAAGAAATATCTGCACTTCGTCGGGCTCTTGAGGTTGCCGAGGTCGAAGTCGCGTGCTGGAAAAGCCGAGCTGCTAATGTTGAGATCGAGGCTGACGCGAAGCTTCGAGCAGCTCAGGAGAAGCTCGACGAAGAGCATGCTAGATTTCTGGATTGCGAGGACAAGTATAAGCAAGCCAAGGAGGACCTTCAAACCTTTAAGGCTGTGGCCGAAGAGCACGCGGAGTATGAGGACCTCGTTCATAAGAGCGGGCGGCTGACCATTTACGAGGTCCAGATGCAGATCAAAGAAGTTCGGGCTCGGACAAGGAAATACATAGAGAGGTACGATGATGACTCCTGGCAAGTTCGCGAACAGGAGGAGGTGCTTCTCAAGTTGGGGTCCATGTACAAGACCGTCCAGAACAGAAATCCAAAGTTGAAGAAGTGGGTGTTGTCCAAGAAGGCTTCGCTCGAGTCTGCTTCTTCGGGTCGGGTGGACGGGAGCTCAGCTGGTGCTCCTCCTCTTGGCTCGGGGCGGACGCGGGAGCAGACGCTTGCCATTATGTCTCGAGGTGGAGGGCGACATGCTTCAGGGGGCCGAGGTCGAGCTACTTCGATGAGTTGGGGCCGAGGACGGAGCTTCGGCCGAGGTCAAGGCATGGCTTTTTTAGATGCCGTCCTTGACCATGGCGCCAGCTCAAGCTCGGGTCTAAGTTTTGTAGAAAAATATCTTAGTTATAGTACGCCTCCGGGCCCGGACCCTCCATCTTGATGTAATCTTTTTGATAAATAAAAGTTTTCTGGTGGTGCTTGTATTTCTTAAAGCTTGTCCAAGGTTGCTTCAAAATTACTTGCAATAGCTGACGTGAACTTTGTAATTGCTTCGTCTAAAGACGAAGTTAAAACCTTTAGGTAGCCACTTCGTCTAAGGAAGAAGCTGAGGCTTTCGAGTGGCTACTTCATCTAAGGATGAAGTTAAAGCCTATAAGTAGCCACTTCGTTTAAGGACGAAGTTTGGGCTTTCAAGTAGCCACTTCGTTTAAAGACGAAGTTTAGGCTTTTAAATTAGCCGCTTCGTTTAAGAACGAAGTTTAGGCTTTTAAATTAGCCGCTTCGTTTAAGAACGAAGTTTAGGCTTTTAAATTAGCCACTTCGTTTAAGAACGAAGTTTAGGCTTTTAAATTAGCCACTTCGTTTAAGAACGAAGTTTAAGCTTTTAAATTCCTTGTTTGTCGATTTTATCGATAGGGGTGGTCCCCTTTACGCGCGTTTAAATGTTACTCCAAAATCGGAGTTTAAAATGACTCTAAAACATATACTAGCTAAAAAAAATACGAATGTTAACATGAAAGGGAAAATCTAAGCAAAATATCTCTTCAAGTGGGAAATGTGCCAAGTCCGAGGTACTGGTTCGCCGGATAGATGGGCGAGCTTGTACGATCCTTTGCCGAGGACTTCTTGAATTTGGTATGGTCCTTCCCAGGTGGCTTCCAACTTGCCGAGCTTTTCGGCCTTGCTGACTTCGTTGTTTCTAAGTACAAGGTTGCCAACTTGGAATTGCCGATGTTTCACTCGGTTATTATAATACCGAGCTACTTGCTGTTTATACCGAGCTTCTTGTATGTAGGCTTGTTCCCGCTTTTCTTCCAGCAAGTCCAAGTTAATTCGGAGTTTATCTTCGTTATCTTGGACCGTGAAGTTAAACGTTCGAGGACTCGGTAAACCGATCTCGACTGGGATCACTGCTTCGGTTCCATAGACCGAACTATAGGGTGTTTCACCGTGCGATGTCCTCGGGGTAGTTCGGTAGTACCATAGAACTTGGGGCAAGTTCTCCGCCCAATCCGCTCTACAGGCGGTGGTGACGTAGACTCCATCACCTCGGGGTTCTGTAGTTGCTATGCTTGGCGATGTTGCATCCTAGAACTTCGGAGCGCGACCTGCATACATTCCTTAGCCTGCACTTGATTTCCCCTAAGCGTGATCACCCCGTTCTTAGACGGAATCTTGATCGTTAGGTGGTAGGCCGAGCAGATCGCCTTCGTCGCTATTAGCCAATCTCTTCCCAAGATGATATTGTAGGGGGAGTTGGCTTTGACGATGAAGAAGTGAATTATTTTTGTGGAAGATAATGAACTTCTTCCAACTGTCACGGGGAGCGAGATAGTGCCTTCAGTCGAGGTCTCTTCTTGTGTGAAGTTCTTCAACGGAACGGGTGCTGGTTTTAAGCGTGCTTCTTCGATGTCGAGCTTATCGAAACAGTTCTTGAAGAACACGCTTACCGAGGCACCGCTGTCGATGAACACTCGGTGAACCAATTTGTTGGCCACCACAACTTCGATGATGGTGGCATCTTGATGAGGTAAGGCATGGGGGATTGGGTCGTCGCTCGAAAAGGTGACGACCTCGTCCTTTTTGAACCTTTTTTGTGAAGGTTCCTCCTTTGGTTGACTTCGAGCCTCAGCTTTCAATGAAGACTTCGTTGCGCCTTGAGGCAGCCCGGTAATTGCAGCGATGACTCCGTCATATTGAGGCTGATCTTCGTCTTCGTCCTCCTCATCTTGCCTCGACTTCTTGTCTTGATGGGGATTGCAACTTTCCCCTCTTCTATTCCTGCTTCGCTTGCCTTTACCCTGAGCTCAGGTGTCTTGTTAGCTGCGACCTTGATATTTTCCGAGAGTACCATCTCGCACTAGGTAATCGATGTCCGAGGCGAGATTTCGGCAGTCCTCGGTGTCATGGCCGTGGTCGTCGTGAAACTGACAGTATTTGTCCCTGGATCGTCGCTTCGATCCACTTCGGGACAATGGTGGCGGCTTCTGGAATAAGCTCGCATGGAGCTCGTATATTTCGGCCCGAGGTTTTGTCAAAGGAGCGAACTGACCTGGTTCTTGACTGGGCCGAGGTCCGAGGCGGGATGCCAGTGGACCTCGCTGTATCCTCTCGAGGGCACCTCGTCGGTTCTGCCCGGGATCAATACGTTCCTCCCTTCTTTTATTCTGACTTTCAGGTCGATCCACCGCCCTCTTTCTTCTATCGGCCTCGTCCGCCTCGGCGAATGTGTCAGCAATCCTCCATAGCTGTTTGGAGGTTTGGGGGCGCTCTTTTACGAGCTCCCTGAAGAGAGTGCCGAAGTGAATGACATTTTGGAATGCCGAGATGAGGACGTCGTCCGACAGACGGTCGACCTTAAGGCTCTCATTATAGAACCTAGCCAGGAAGTCACTAATTGATTCTCCTCGTCCATGTCTTAGAGTGAGGAGTTGTGCCGAACTGATCTTGGCTTCGGCTTTTTGGAAGAAGCGTCGTTCAAAGGCATCTAGTAGGTCGGTATATGACCCTATGCTACAGCGTGGGAGGTTGTCGAACCATTTACGTGCATTGTTTATCAGCAGCTCAGGGAAGACTTTGCACATGTAAACGTCTTCGACAAGCCCTTGGTTCAGCATGTTGTATTGGTATTGTGACAAAAAGTTGCTGGGGTCACAAGAACCGTTATAGGGTTTGATTGGCGGCACCCTATATGTTGACGGGAGTGGAGTGTAGAGTATTTTGTTGGTGAAGGGGGTAGCGATTCGACTATAGACAGCGAATCTCCCCTCTCTGTGGTCGTCCTCGTCACGTCGGGAAGGGCCGACATTTCGACGAGGTGACGTCGAACCATGCCGAGGTGAGACGAGGTTATTCTTTCCCCGGCGATCACGATGTCTTTGGGGAAGCTCGTCATTTCTTTCCTCGACAACTTGAAGACTCGGGGGTCGAGGTTGCTGTCGCGGTGATTCAGTTTTGTCCTCTTCGTCTTGACTTCGTTGCCGATGTTGTTCGGCAAACTTGAGAAAGTCTTGTTGATGGAGGTCTAGGTACGCCTTAAGTGCATCTCCAAGCTGAGGTGGGAGTGCAGCATTCTCGGGTCGATGATCTCCTCGGTTTGGTTCCCTGTTACCATTCAAACCATCAGAACGACCTGACAACACATCCTCTATATGGCCATCAGGAGTTCGGCGGATTGTGGAATCACGTCGAAGTTGGAGTACATCTTCCTCTTCCTCATTGGCCGAGGTGCGAGGTGGAAGGTCGGACGGATTAGCTTGATTCTGCTTTCCCTTAGCAGCAGCGGCTATAGCGGTGGTACGGGTAGATCTCACCATAGTATTTTCACTTCAGAAAATCGTCGATCGATTTCACAGAATTTATAATTTCGTTCCCACAGACGGTGCCAGTGTTCGATCGTCAATTTTTAGAGTGATTTTACGATGATAAAATAAGAAAGAGATGGACGCGAGATTTACGTGGTTCGATCGTTAATTAGATCTACGTCCACGGAGAGAAGAGAGCCTTTATATTGACATTGAGTTCTTGAGAGTAATAAAATACAGAATCCCCCTGTAATCTAGCTTTAGAGACTGTATTTATAGATAATTAGAGGTAGTTACAGCGGATCCGAGATCGTGGGGCGCGAGATCTGGGGTCATGGGCTGGGCTAAGTCTTTTGGGCCTCTGGGGCGAGGTGATTGGGCTCATGGGCCGAGCTGTTCTTGGGCCGAGCTGTTCTTGGGCCGAGCTGCTCTTGGGCCTTAGTCTCGTTTGGGCTCGAGAGTGGGCTACATCCTATCAAACATATATAGATGTGAGATAGAATTTTTTAGTAAATTTTAATAAATATTAAAATTAATTAAAAAATTCTAAAGTAAACGATGATGATTGATGCATGTTATATATTTTCTTATCATAAATGAACAAAGTTTATTGTATGGGTCTACTATCATATCTATATTATATATTATAATTAGAAAAATTATTTTTAATTTATATAATATATAAAGTATACATTCAACTATATATATTGCAATTTTGACTGAATAATTAATTTAATATGACTGTGATCATGACTAATTAATTATATAAAATATTAATTATACATTTACCTAAAATAATTATTTCCAAATCATTGAATTATATATTACTGTATATAAAATATTATTATAAATATGAAAAAAAGACTTGTGGTGATACTATATAAGCCTTGAATTAAGGATAGAGCTTCAATATGTAATCCATTAATATATTATATAGATATATAGATAAGATGTCATATATATAACATCTTGCTAAATCCCCTATATATAATTATTTTTGTAATGCCTAATAAACTTAGATATTGAGACAAATTCTCTTTAAAAAATATTTATAGACGACTTGAATATTAAGTCTAATTCTTTCTAAAAAGTTTTTATTAGAATGAGGGAATACAATGTGGGACAATTTTTACAAATACTTCACCTTTAGCCTGACAGCAGGAGAATGGATTGGGCAGGAAGATTAAAAATGTAAAATTTAGTGTGACAAAAGAGATTTGTGTACTTAGACCTCGTTTATCGGTGAACTGGTCTGTGGGCCAACCCACCCATAGGCATTAAAAAAAAATGAAAAATTAAAGTACAAAGTTAATGGTGGGTGGCTGTGGATCCACAGACCGTCCACTCTCTCATAGTTTTTACTTTTTCTTAATTTATTTTTTATCATAATATTATTATAAAATTAATTTAACTTTTATATAATATATTTAAAAAATATATAAATTATATCAAAATTCTTAATATTTTCTCCTCTATAAATAGAGACCAATTTTGGCATAAGTATTCACAATTTAGAAATCATTTCTTATTCTCCTTTCATTAACATCTCATATCTATTTTTGTGTTAATCTTTTCAATGGATCCCAATAATCCCTACTCAAATTACCAAGATTTCATCTCCTCTCAAGGTTATTATCCTAACCTTGACAATATCCAAAACTCTGAAGAATTCCAAAATTTCAATACTGGTTTGAATTCACAATTTCCACAAAATTCCACTCAATCTCCTATCTCCGAAGATCACCAACCCAATGCAAATACCTCTCCAAATTTTTTTTCAAAATTCTCAACTTCCACAAACAAACACTTCAAACACTCCAAAAGTCTGGACAACTCAAGAAAACATTATGCTTATGTCTTCATGGTGTATCATTAGTGAGAATCCAGCTATTGGAACCGATCAAAAGAGCCTCATGTTTTGGAATAGCATTTGGGAGCTGTACAAAAGGTGCGGAAGAGAAAACAAGATACCGAAGTTCGACATAAGAACTGCGGAGTCTCTAAGAGCTCGTTATAAGAGGCTTAATCAAAATGTAACAAAGTGGATTGGATGCTACAAGGAAGCTTATCGCATGCAAAAGAGCGGTTGGTCAAATGATGATATTGAAGATTGTGCACAAACATTTTATGGGAGGTCTAAATTTATGCATAAAGATGTTTTTGATAAAGTGATGTGTCGCCATCCTAATTGGGAGATGGATTTGAGTGAAGATCGTACTCGGTCTCGTATGGAAGATGAAGATAACATTGAAGAAGATCGTGGCAGCTCAAAAAAATCAAGAACTGATGGAGATGATCCAGCTGACTCCACTCCAGAAACTCCTCTTAGTGATGCAGCAACAATCCGTCGTCCAATTGGTAGAGATAAGGCTAAAGCTAAGGCAAAAAGAAAAGGGAAAAGTACAATATCACAATCTTATGGTTTTTCCGATGAGTTCACTTCAGAACTGCGAGCAATGAGGATCACACGTGAAAAAGAAGTTGATGCAATGACCAAATTAGGAGATTTGAGGATGAAATCAACTATGCTCAATACCTTGATAGGAAAGAGTAACTTATCTCCGGATGAAGAAGCGCTAAAACATCGTCTAATGGTAGAATTGTTTCCTTAGAAAATTGTATTTTTATTTGCTAGTTCTTGTTTGTTTTTGTGATTTAATTATTGTAATTTCAATTTATGTAATTTTCACTTTTTGTGATTCTAATTGATGTGTTTGTCACATGTGTTTGTTACTTTAATTGATGTGTTAGTCACATTTGTTTGTTACTTTATTCACATGCCTATGACATTTGCTACTTTATTCACATGCTTATGAAATTTGTTACTTAATTAATATGTTTGTCACTTTATTCACTCACTTTATTCACATGCATATGACAACTTGACCATAGCTTTATTCAAGTGAATCCGACATACCTATGACATTGTGACAACTCAAATTGATAAGCTTTAAATGTAGACCATAACTTTATTCACATGCATATGACAACTTGACCATAGCTTTATTCAAGTGAATCTGACATGCCTATGACATTGTGACAACTCAAATTGATAAGCTTTAAATGTAGACCACAACTTTATTCACATGCATATGACAACTTGACCATAGATTTATTCAAGTGAATCCGACAACTTATGCAAACTCACATGTGTATGTTACATGACTTTAATTTTGCAAAGAATCAAATTATGGCATAATTTGACACTATATGTATTGATGAACTTTCTAACATTGCAATACATCTAGCATTTGATTCTTTTCTTTCACATCTTCAAACTCCTCAAAAAAATGTCATCAAGTTCCAATTTTGATTCCAACTTCATCGAATTTGATGAGTGGGAAGAACGTATTGTTGATCAAAATAAAAAGGTTGATCGCATTGTCGAAGATGTACTCTTTCGTATTCCAACTCTATACATTCAACCTACATATCACACTTCTAGAGCAACTAGACGATATATTGAACGTGTACGTGAGAAGGGCCATGATAGTGTGTACGAGCAATACTTTTCAACCAATCCAATCTACCCTCCAGAAATTTTTCGTAGAAGGTTTCGCATGCAAAAGCACTTGTTCGAGCGTATAATGAATAAGGTGGTTGCTTCAGATGAATTTTTCCAACAAAATCGTGATGCTACTGGACGTTTAGGTATGTCTTCGATTCAAAAATGTACTGCAACTATAAGGGTGTTGGCCTATGGAACTGCAGCTGATTTGCATGATGAATACCTTCAGATGAGTGCAGCTACAATAAGGAAATCACTTACCAAATTTGTTGAGGGTGTCATTTCCAACTTTGGTGATGAATATCTCAGAAAGCCAACTGAAGAAGACATGGCATATATATTGACTGTATGCATTGGGAATGGAAAAATTGCCCTAAAGCATGGGCAGGGCAATATGGAGGAAGAAAGGGTAAGCCAACGATCATCTTGGAAGCAGTTTCTTCGCATGACTTATGGATATGGCATGCATTTTTCGGAACTCCAAGTTCGAGAAATGATATTAATGTACTTCATCACTCTCCTATTTTTAATGACGTTTTACAAGGCCGAGCTCCAAAGGTTAGTTATGTTGTGAATGGTCAGGAAAAGAATATGGGATATTATCTCACCGATGACATATATCCTTCATGGGCAACATTTGTCAAATATATTATTGAACCACAAATTCAGAATCACAAATTATTTGCTCAACATCAAGAGGCTACCCGAAAAGATGTTGAGAGAGCATTTGGCGTTCTACAAGCTCGTTTCTCTTTTATCAAACGTCCGTGCCTTTTATGGGATCGTGATATGATGATAAAAATAATGTTTGCTTGCATTATCATGCACAATATGATAGTGGAGGATTAAAGAAACACTTACCTAAACTATCGTGATCCCACATAATTTATGGAAGATCGACGAGCTACTCAAACTGCAGGACAAAGTGAAGTAGAAGACATTGAAGATGATAATTTTTGTATTTTCTACAGAAAGGATTGCAAGTTTGAAGAAATATATGACGAATAGGACACAACTCCGTGATAGAGAAGCTCACAACAGTCTTCAAAACGATCTGATCGAGCACATATGGCAAAAATTTGGTGATGATGATTAAATGTGTAATTTTCGTATAATTGTTCGGTGATTAGTTGTTTATTTTGATTTTCGTGTTTTAGTTATTGTAATTTCTATGTTTATTTGAGAATTCTCAATTTGATATTGGTTTGTAGTTTTTTTTTTAATTTAAATTATTTATTTATAATATTAATTAATTAAAAAAGTTAATTAAATAATAATATATAGAAAATGAATTTAATAATATAAAGGTGGGAAGGTTGGGTTGGGATTGTGGTCATTGATAAACCTATAAAAATGAAGGTGGGTGGGTGAGATGAATAATAAATTTTTAAAAGAGAGAGAAGTGAATATAATAATATAAAGGTGGGAATGTTGGGTTGGAGAAATGGTGGTGGATAAATATGGTCTTAAGGTTCAGGGTTTTAAACTCCGAGATCATAATAATATATAGGCAGCTACCTAGCTAGATAAAGGGCCACCAATTTAATTTTCTGCTGTGAAAGGTTGTTTCAAACTTAAATGTGCTCGACCATGGACCATCTTTGAAATAAACACACACACATATATATACATCACAACTTTTAAAAATCTGAGAAGTAATATAATAGAATCATGTGTTGTAGCTACCAAATTAACGAATCGATCATTACATTACATCCACACAAATATTAATTGTTCGACTAAATTTGTTGATTTTCTAATTGTACGTAGGAGTGAGTAGGAGAGCATTAATTCAGTCGTATATATTTACCATTTCTGTAGAATATTATTGCATGGCCTCAACCTCAACCCTCAAGGGAGTTAATACTATAATATGAGATTGGATCTTATATTATTTTCGTGCTTTCGCTGCTTAAAACAAACAATTAAAATTGGTTGTTCTTAAGTGGGTTATAAATTAGTGAATTAAAATATAACTATTTATATATATATATATATATGAATAATACACTTATAAAAACGTACTCCCTCCGTCCCATTAAAATGACCACGTTTGATCAAATATGTAAGAACTTTTTAGCCAAATATATTCATTGAGGGAGTAAAATGTAACAAAATTTTGCAATCATAACACAATTTATAAGTCATCGAAATTACACCACTCCCGGTTTCTTCAGCTGGAATTAATAAAGTTGTTTCATCAGTGAAACTGCAAAACGATATGCCATTTTCCAAAATCCATATTGGACAAACTTCACCAACAAAAAATAGTTACTCCCTTTGTCTCATTCAAGATAATCTTCTTCTTTTTGGCACGTAGATCAAGATAATCTTTTTCTTTTTGTTTATCCAATACATTTAAAGCACAAAAATGTTACTATAAAAGGAAAGAGGTCATCTTCGTGGGACAGACGGAAACGACAAGAAGAACCGTCTTAAATGGGACGGAAGAAGTACTATTAGTAGTAATAATTGGCCTAGAGTTATTTCTTTAAATCTAATGTATTTACTATTTTTTTAAATAGTAATATTATAAATGAGTAAAATTAAAAATTGGTTACTAGAGAGATTAAATAGAAATCAGCAGTTTTGTTTTTCTTATATATTTCAATGCCATTCCATCTGATTAAGACATTAAAACGAAAATAATAATTTCTTTAAAAAAATTGAACAGTTCATACCTGGGTTAAAATCGACGCGAGAGAGAATACTGCACAATCAGGAATTCTTTTATTATCTGGATTATGTTTTTTAACGGGCTGGGCCCTAAAATGGGTCGATTAAATTAAGTCATGGGCTTTAAACCATATTAATATATTGATAATAAATAATAATAATGGCAACTATCACTTACCAAAAAATTAGTATAATAAAAATGATAAATGCAATCTTCAAATTTAATGCTGAATGAGATTCATGTCTGAAATATAGTATCGTATATTTTCAATATATTAAAAAAAAAAGAAACTTGAACAGTTCGTCCTAAAATATTTTGGCTAAATATTAAAATTTTTTCTAACGTGTAACTAATTTTTTCTTGTCAAAGTTAATTTTTAGACATTAAAATTTATAAAAATCTTTACTAAAATTATTTTTTTATTAATCCTAAGAGTAATCATGTGTTCTTACATTACGATTTTTATTGTAAAAAAAATAATATAATCCCTCATCCTTCTGTATATGGAATACTGGTCTGGTAATTTTGGAGACAACTTCAATATTTCTAACCTTTTTTCACATTTATTAAAAATTCATAATATTTTTGCCACAAAACACAATCTAGGATCTAATTTAATAAATTCACAGATGATAATAATGTTGATAATAAATATTAGATTTTCTGTAAAAATAAAAAAAAAGGAGTCTGGAGAAGAAGAAGGAGTATTACGGAAAAAAAAAAACAAGTCTTGAGCTGGATTCAGACTTCTCGCCGACAACGCTATTGCTATATAACATTAAGGTATATATTACTACGTGTATATTACTACTTCCGTCTCATTAATAACGACTCATTTACTTTTTACACGAATAACAATAAACATCCAATAAATATCTACTATACAAAAATCAAAAAACAACTCATGTGTTAAATTTTACTAAATAAGAAAATGAGTTATTATTAATGAGACATCCTAAAATGAAAAATGAATCGTTAAAATGAAAAATGAGTCGTTAACGAGACGGAGGGAGTATTACATTACAAAGAATAAGAAAATGTTATGTATCTATCATAGTATATTAGTAATATTAATTTAAAAAATGCTGTCTAAATCGATCTTTGCTTTTTGTTAACTTTTTAACCAAAATATCAAATGATGCACTATCTATGTTTCCCCTTCATATAATCATGTTCCTAAGAACAATTTAGAAGCAATTTATAGTGGGAGCTGGACCCTTTGCTTTCAGAGTTGATTTGATGTTGCTATTTTCTTTTTCTATGAATAAATTAACGATTTGAACTTTATTTTTAATATTTCGACTTTTGCATGTCCTTTTTGACTTCAAATCGAAATTAATCATTCCAAAATAATTGAGGACGTACCCACACCTTATTTTTTTTTTTACGTACGTGCACAATGAACACACGTTAATACTTACAAAAAGAGACGCATAATGTATTTATTACACTGTCGTAAGCCAATTTGCAGCCTAATTAAGTCGGTAACTAACAATATTGATATGATCTTTATACACAAATATTACTCTTATTACATGACTTGCTAACTGTAGACAAATGAGGGCATTAAAGAGAAAAACTTATGAGGCTGACCTCAAGAAGGAGAATTAATCTTATGAATCAATAAGAACGCGGTAAAATGCAATTTCCATCAAATGTAAGCACCTCCACAATAATTATTAGAGAATGTAGTTTGCAATTTTGAGACAATATTTTTTAATTTTTTAATTTATAAATGCGAAATCTAAAAGAAATCAACCAATTAATTATTGGAAAGAGCACACTTTAAATTTCATGCTAGCTAGGTTATATATAATGTGCAAGTAATGGAAGTGGAAACTTTATAAAACAGAAAAAGAGACTTTTGTGAATTACCTTTTAAGATTAGATATGAATAATGATTGCCTTATCATTATGTTGATTGAGCTTAATTTATTTCATTAATTGCCCAAATTGTCCATGACGTACGTACACTAATTAGTAATTATAATAATTTTAAAAATTTTAAATTTTAATAACTATTAATTAAAATTATAAATTTAGTTGTAAAATATGAAGTGTGAGACAGTGAATCTCATCATCTTCTAATAATATACTATATATTTTTCCTAGATGATTGAATGATATATGTTATAAGTTGCTTAACTTGATTCATTTTAAGTACCAAAAATAATTAAAACTATACTCATATTCAATAATTTCAACAAAAAATGAGTACTCCAATATACTCATTTCAGTCAAAATGTGGCATGAAATAACAAATCATCCATGAATGATTACTATATTGTTTAAATCAGCATAACATACATTCCATATTTATCCTAAAATACAAATACAAACACATAAAGGCAGTGAATATTAAGACACCACTCAGATTTAATATTGATATTTTGATCAAGAGAACAACGAAACAAATAGTGAATTTCATAACACGTACTACAATTAAACCCTGAAAAACAAGTAACACTATAATTATAATATTTTGGAAGTCCAAGAACTTAGGCTAAAACACATTAAGTAAGAGACAAAACAAGGAAGCAAACATGCCCTTGCTGACAACGTTTTACTTTTCCCTAAACTCTCCCATACCTCTATATACTCATGTTTCTAGATATATCTAAATTTACTCGCATATATTCCTATATATACTGTCCTAGTGAAAGTTGAAAAATCAAATGAAGGATATTACTAGTTGTAAATGGAATATTAATTATTTTATTAATTTACTTTCAAATCGAATAATGAAACGTGGCGGATCTAGCCTCATATACGAGAGAGAAAAGAGATTTTTAAAAAAAAAAACCAGAGAGAGATCGTAATTTATTTGAGTACATACGTAGAAATATAATTATAAATTATGTTAGAGATGGATCTTGAATTAAAGTTGAATTAAGCAGCAGCCTGTAACTAGTGTGGGGGATGTGAAAGAATATGAAAGTGTATCTCAACTGATAAAAACGTGTTGTACCAACACTTAGCGCAGCAGCAGACAAAAGATAACTATCTCCAGTTGTGTTAAGCAAACACCAGTAGAAACACACTCACGCAAAAGAAAGAATCACACCAGGTATATTTCTGCGTGGGTTCAATAAGATAACCCACGCGAATCTCACGACTAAAAATATATTATGAAAAGAGTAAAACAGTAGTTACAGATAGTAGAATCCCTCTAGCTATCCTATCAACTACCCTTATGAAAACCACAATCTCAAGAGCACAAGTTTGCCAATGAGATTAGAAACAATACAAGTAAGACAACTTGTAAAACTAGGAGATATTGGAAATTCTCTAAAAAGGTACAACCTATCATCCACGTGAATCCTCTGAATTTATAGAAGCCACCAGCTTCTTCTCCAAGGCAAAGCAGAACGTGGATGATTTATAGGAGGTAGTTGGAGTAGTTGACAGTTATTCCTACTGTGCTGTTGCGACATTCGCGAAACATGGGGTTGACCAGGTTAGCTTGAACAAACTCCTCCTTTTTGTCGCTGGTCAGTTTCAACAGATTTCCCTAGAAGAGTGGCACTCCTTTTTCACGTGCAAAACAAGAAGAAAGGCAAAACAATTAACAGAGGTGGGATAACTCTATCAGAATATTCTGAAATCGCTTAACTTCAACAACTAAACTCCAAAGATTAAATTCTAAACAAATCAATGCGCACGTATATATATATAGAGAGAGAGACTAATTAATTAGATTATTATAGTGATTAAAGGGGATCTGGGTGTGCTGGAATTTAAAGTCTGCCTACAAGTAGATTAATTACACTTCTCACTTGTCAGTTCTCAGGTCTCAAATTCACTATCTCTTATCAAATTTACCCTAACTACATTTTGTTAAATTCGTTTTATTCAATTTTCTTATACTCCATTCATTAGTTTGGAATCCAAAGAGGAATTTATTAATTTAATGGAATATTTTCTAAAAGTCAAGTAATGGTGTGTAGGTACTGCAAGCCATAAGGACGATTATTCCCTTTTAAAATTTTATTCTAGTTTTGTTTGTCGTTCTCTCTCGAGTTCAACTTTCTTTGACCGTTGGGAAATTAAACGTGGATATAAAAACTATATATAATACATCATGTTACATGTACTAGAACTGATCAGATATGTATGTAATTAATATATAGCTATTTAAGTTATCGCGATCGAGATTTACTCATATAATGTATTTTATGTGTAGAAAAAGATTAACTTTGTTCAATATATATATATATATATATATATATGGGTTAATTAAAAATAAATCTTGACTATTAAATCATTTTGATCAATTATTTGGTAGTCATGATAGGATATAGCATGATAAGATTAAATTTATATGGTGTATCAAGATTATTTTAATCTCACCACCTTCTTATGATTAAAATGTAAGGTAAATTAGTGATTTTGACACGGGCTCAATGTTTAATACCGGGCCGACGTGTTTATCACATTTGCTACCAAATACATGATTTAATAAGATAATTTAATCTTATCATATCATATCTTATCTACCAAACATGGTTTTAGTATATATCTTATTTGAAATATTTTATCTCTAAAATACATATTTTAGTATATATCTTATTTAAAATATTTTATCTCTAAACTATTTAATCTTTAGAGAATAGAGAGAGTTGAAGCTAAGGCATTGGATATGAATTCACAACACTTTATATGCAATACTAAAAAAACATGAATTTGAGTAATGTAGCAGCATCGCGCATGTCAACATCACTAACATCAGCAAAAATTTCACATTTTGGGAGTAGAGATCTTAAGATGAGTAGTATTTTTTATTGGTTCGTTCTAAGTAAGACAACATATTTTTTTAGGACATTTTTATTACATATAAATTTAAATAATATATATTTTTATCATCATTTTATAATATTTTTCAAAGTTAAATTTACACTCATTAATTCTTAATTAGTGCTTAGATGGGAGTACTATAATATTAATCAAAGCATTAACTCGTAGTGGCCATATATTTTTCTTTTGCAACAACTTTTTTGGCATAATAGTAATATTTAAACAAGAAAGCAGAGCAATTATGGGATAATCATTCCGACCAGAAAGGCACAGCATACACTCGCAACTTTTTTCTGCACCTCATTATCTGTGTCATAGTGCTTGCACTCTTAAATCTAAACTCTCCCGACGCTAATAAGTACTAGCTTTCTAGCGCTAAAAATGGTGATGTTTTTTTTTTTGGAGTTAACCTATTAAAAAGATAATTTTTTAAAAAAATAAAATATTTTTTAAATATTAATTTTTAATTTTTAAAATACAATATTTTATTTTCTTAAATTTCGTGCCGAACTTTTTAGCGAGACGGAGTAGTAATTAATTACCCTCTTCTCCATCTCTCACCTCTTCTCCCACACACACATACACACAATTTATGTATGTATAAAGGAGTCCCATATTTCTGTAATTTATAAATAAAAATAAAGTTTGTAGTATACGATGCAGAAATGCATACAAATCTGACCGAGTATCCAAATCAACAGAATATATATTATTAGCAATGAGTTAAATAGGATTAAGAACCTTAATCCAGCCACTTAATTATCATTCTCTTCATTTTGGATCCTTTCCTTCACAGAGAGAGAAGAGAGTATTGTTTGTGTTTGACATCATGGTAAAAGGCATTTTTTAGCACTTCCTAATTTCTTCCTTCTTCTTACAACACCACAAACAAGAACCCATCATGACAGAGGAAGCGATCTCAACTCAAAACGGCATCGTCGAAGCATCCCATCCCCCATTAAAGAAGAAGCGAAACCTCCCCGGCAATCCAGGTTCAATCATTTTTATTTTTTCAAAATTAATAAAAAGGGTTCGAATATTATTTTTGACATTAATGAAACAAACAGACCCGGAGGCGGAAGTGATCGCTCTGTCCCCAAAAACCCTAATGGCGACGAACAGATTCTTGTGTGAGATATGTGGGAAGGGTTTCCAAAGGGATCAGAATCTGCAGCTGCACAGGAGAGGACACAACCTGCCATGGAAGCTTAAGCAAAGGACGAGCAAGGAGGTGAGGAAGCGGGTGTACGTGTGCCCGGAGAAGACGTGCGTGCACCACCACGCGTCGAGGGCGCTGGGGGACTTGACCGGCATCAAAAAGCACTTCTGCAGAAAGCATGGGGAGAAGAAGTGGAAGTGCGACAAGTGCTCCAAGCGCTACGCTGTCCACTCCGATTGTAAGGCCCATTACAAGACTTGTGGCACTCGGGAGTATAAGTGTGATTGCGGTACTGTTTTTTCAAGGTATATATATATATATATATATATATGTTTCTTTTCTTTTCAAAGAAGGGATGTTGCCTACAAATATTAATGAATGTGTCCTTTGTAAATCAATATAGCAGGAGAGATAGCTTCATCACTCATAGGGCATTCTGCGAGGCCTTAGCCGAAGAAACGGCGAGATTCACATCAACATCCTACTTGAACGTCCACAATAATCATTCCCCAAATATCAACTACCATTTCATGGGATCATCATCATTAGGGCAACAACAACATTTGCTCTTCAAATCGGACCCGAGCAACGACCAAAACATCGGTCGAGGCCTCCCCCTACCCCTCCCCCTTTGGATAGCTCAAGGCAACAACAATGAGGCCAACCTCCATGACGACTCTGTACCCAAAAATCTTCAAGATATTCACCAAATAACCAACTTCTCACTTGATCATCCCCATATTCACAATCCTCTTCCTCCGCCATCTTCTTACCATATGATGAATTGGGATTTTGGAAAAGATCAATTCCCCAGTAATCACTTATCAATCCCTACAAGCAACGTTAACGTGAAAGAAGTTAGTGCTCCATCACTATTTAGCACTGGTGAGAACCAGATTCGTCATTATCATCAACCACCGTGTGCGATTTCTGCAACGGCTTTGCTGCAGAAGGCTGCGCAAATTGGGGCGACAACGACCACCGATCGTCACTATTCGAACATCCTAGGAAGATTTGGTATCAAGGGAGGGAGTGATCAAGAAGGAGACAAGCTTTGTGGGTTGTACAGTACAACAAACTCATCAGTTACTAGTGGGCTCGGGAGTGACGTGGAGCTCTCTGTGAGCAATCTTTCTGCATTGAACCAGATGGAGATGTACCCTTCGAAACGGTGTCGTATGCTACCCACTAATGAGGAGACGAAGGGATCAAGAGAGATCACAAGGGATTTTCTTGGAGTTGGAATCGAGACAATCTGCAATCCATCTTCAATTAATGGATGGATGTGATTATGCATATATATGCATCAACTAAAAAGAAAGAACATTGTTGGATATGCATATCATATTGTACTATTGAAAGATGGAATAAAGTGGAAATTGATGCTGAGAGAGAGAGAGAAGGGGAAGGAATATAGTATTTCTGAACTTTGTGGAGAAGGAAGAGAAGCTGAGAATTGATACTATGGAAGATGCACACAAATATTTTATCGAGAGAGATAAAGATCCATGCATATTCTGTTTTAAACACCATAATATATATATATATATATAGGATATAGATCATATACAAAGTGATTTTAAAGTAGGAAATAGGAAATGATCTGGGCCATTGATTTGGATGATCGGACGGATATGATTAAATCTGATCTACTTAAAAAGGCGGTGCATTCCATCGCTTTGAACGATGCACGAAGGATATTTTAGTAATTTTTTATTTTTTGAGAGAGAGAGAACGTGTGTTATTGTAGGAAACTGCAAAAAGGCAGTTTCCTTATTCTCTCACGCAACACAATCTCTCCCATTATCAAAAAACAAATCAGATTTCTATCGTTGGGAGGCAGTAGGAGAAATCCTCCTCCGAATTCTGTCGTCTCTCCCATTTGCGAGAGCTTGACGACGTCGCCAACTCCCCCCGCCTCCGCCTTTCGTCTTCTCCACCTCCGACCAGCCCTGGTCTGCGCGATGATGCCCCAGAAAGCGATGATCGTATTGAGGAATCTTCTCCGCTACCGGATCTCACTGACCCGATCGCCGAAGGTGGGTTCCGCCGATCTCGATCTCTCTCGCAGTTGGAGAATTTTGTGGAGGCAATTATTGTACACGAAAATAGGGATTCCGTTGAGATTTCTGCAGATTTTGTTGGAGGTGTCAAAAATACACGTTCGTTTGACGCGGCGGTTGGAGGTATTACGGGAGAAAATCATGGGAGCATGGTTGCTGTTAAGGAATGTTATGAGATTTGATGAGTAAAGTGACGTTATGAACATGCTGTGGGTTTTTTGTACTGAAGTTTAAACAGAAAATAAATTCCAGTTCGTTCTGATTAATCACGTTCAACTCGATGAATATGTTAGAAGAACAGTTTGAGGGTAAGCGTGTATGGTGAATAACGATTATATACATAGTTGAAATGTTATATTCGGTTTATGCATCGTCAGTAGAAGGTTATGCATTGCTGATTTGTTATAGTTTTATTCATTATGATTTTTCAATAGGAAGTGAAAACAGTTACTTGGCGTTTAATATGTGTATTTGGCGTAATGCATAATTGTAGCCTGGTTCAATACATAATTGTAGCCTGGTTCAATGCATATTGTTCAATTCCATAATGCAACAATGATAATATACGAACAATGAAACAAAATAATTATCAATACAACAATGTAACTGAATTAATGCAAAACTATATACTGGTTCAATGAAAATTGTTCATTTCCGTAATGCAACAATGATAATATACCAACAATGCAACAAACATAACTATCAATGCAACAATTTAACTGAAGTAATGCACAACTATATACTGGTTCAATGCACATTGTGCAATTTCGTAATGCAACAATGTAACTGAATCTCCTCTAATTGATGAATATGTGTTAAATTTGTGTTAAATTCGTAAATACATGTTAAATTCGTAGTAAATTCATGTATCTCATAAATATGGTAATTGAATCTCCTCTAATTGAGGAAAACCGACGGTTATGGTATAATTTCCTTAAAAATCTCACGTAATTTACTATTATGAAAACACATCCATTTTTAAAATTACTAAAATATCCTTCGTGCATCGTTCAAAGTGATGGAATGCACCGCCTTTTTAAGTAGATCAGATTTAATCATATCCGTCCGATCATCCAAATCAATGGTCCAGATCATTTCCTATTTCCTACTTTAATTTCACTTTATACCTGAACCACTCCCTATATATATATATATATATATATATATATTCATACATAATTCCTCTTTTGATCCAAGTGTGGGCTTCACTATATCTTTTGGTAGGGGACTTTAATTTGTGGGAGGGGCAAGGTAAGGACGTGCGCCCTTTTCGACTCCATTATTGCTTTATTTATTTATTTTTTGCACTACTTGTTATCTTATAAAACAATCATATAAGAGCAATACAATAATTAACATACACTAGTATATTCATGCAAGCAATAATGGGAACTTTTTTCCAAACCCTATGTAAGGAGTATTTGCTTCAAAATTAGCCAGTGATCACTAAAATTTGTTGGAAATGCAACACATATTGCGTATATATATTTGAGTTCGCGCCGTGCATTGGACAAAAGCAACACCCCAGCGGCCGCTGGGTTCCCAGTGACCGCTGGGCGTGGAGGCTGGACGAATCAGAGGAGGCACCCCAGCGGGCGCTGACCCTGCACGAGCCTGTTACGGATTTCTGTTATACCCCTCCCTATTTCTTGGTTTTTCTGTTATGGGCATTGGTTAACCTAATA